>ML282567.1:27809-98835 GCA_005239495.1 Nicotiana undulata | reverse complement strand
TATAAGAAAAGATTATCTTAATCATAAATTAGGACTTAGTTAATTAAATGGCTTGATTCCTACCGATTTTAGGCTTGTCTAATAATTAGGTTAATTAGGTATTGGCTAATGCAAACTTAGTAAGTTATACTAGACCCTTAAATGTCTAGTCTCTTTTAGGAAGTTAGGTTAGATAATTAGCTTAATAGATGTTGACTAATTGAGTGACTAACTCACTAATCAATCTTTGATTTTAGGTGAGCTATTTTCAGGTTCTAGGTTAGTTGGTTTAGGTCCTTAGAGTCAATTTGGCCATCTTAATTTCGACTAGCCTAGGTGAATGATTATGTTAAGGACTTAGCTAACAAAACCTATACATGTCAAACAAATCTCTCATTTTAGTAAAGATCATACAAACATAACCAATTGACGATGAAGGTCAGGAAGCAAACATTAACAGCTAGACATGTTTGTCAAACCAGCGAGAATCAATCATAGTGACACTAGTACTGGATTACTCAAACGAATTAAGGGAAAACAAGCGTTTATTGGAGGCAGCTCAACCCTATGTTAAAACATGTTCGTCATGAAATATTCAGAGCCTAGACTAATAAAAAAGAAAGAGACATGCGGGCAAGCAGGAGCAAACAGGGATAGAGTGAAAACAAAGAAAAGGAAAGCTAATCTAGACAGGGATGCAAGAAATAGTATGAAACAGTGATTCAAACTGATAACATGTGCATGATTTTCTATAAAAAGATAGATAAAAGAAAAGGAGATACCCGTTAAGGTCTTTGGCCGGAAAAATCAAAGTCGCCGGACCTTGGCCGGACTCCGGCGGGGTTTGAAAATGGTTCAAACCCACATGAATCAATAGCTCTCATCAAAAGCTATTGACTCATGTAGGTTCGAGCCATTGATTGTCTTCGAGTCGTCTTGTAGAAGAACATTAGGGTTTCGAGTTTTCAGATTTGAAATTGCTCCAAATTGGTTGATTGTTTTGGGAAACCAATGTTTGGACGGGGTTGAGGAGGTCGTGGGGATCGCCTGGTTAAAAAATGGGGTTGATTGGAGAATCTCCGTCGCCAGAGGCGATTTCCGGCCGGCGGAGGATGGGCGGACCTACGGTGGTTCCGGCGGGTCTCTAAAGGAGAAGGGAGAGAGATGAAAAGGGGTAGGGTATTAGACTTCTAACTAAATGGGGGGAGGGTAGGGCTTAAGGAACCATTAAATATTATTGGGTTATGGGGTTCCCAGCCGTTCGATTGATCTTGATCAACGGCTGGGAGGGCTCTTGGGAAAAACGGGGTCGTTTGATTACTGGGGAGGCTGGTCGGGCTATGGGGCTTGGGCTANCGGGTGGGGATTTGGGCTTGGGTCGTTTGGGTAGTGTAGAGAATTTAATTGGGCCTGGGTTGTTTTGGCCCAGGTCCGATTTTCTTCACTATTTTAAAATTAGTTAAAATCCTCAATTTAATTAATACTAATCTTAATTAAACTAAAATGTAACAACTAATTTTCGACTTCGCTTCATGGATTAATTAAAGGTAAAATTATTAATTTTATATTCTTAATTAAATCCGTGATTTCATTGGATAAAATGGTTAATTTTAGTAATTAATTGTTGACAACTACATTACATCAAATAATCATCATTCGTCTATAATTCGATTAATAAATAACGAATTCATAATTCTCTAGTAATAGTGATGCAATTTCAATAACTTTAAAGACGAATTATAATCAATGCAAATGCGAACAATTCACAATAAAATTCAACCAATATTCATGAAGTCAAATAATTTATCGAGATTTTTTATAGGAGGATATGGCGAGCAAAAATCACGCGCTCACAAGGATGATAACGGAGGCATAACAATAGCTCTAGAAGAGGCGTCAACAGAGGTGGATGGAAGGTCAGTTGTCTCTATAACTACCACTATCGGCTCGTCAGATTGGCCTGTTGTGGTAGAAGGCTGGACACGCTTCTTTGGGTTGGTCTCATCCATCAGTGAATACCAGTCAAATGGTTTATTTCAATTCACCATGGTGTGAAATGATCTCGGCTCTACCTTTGCTTCAGTGAGGTACTCTGTGATAGTGTTAAGGGAAGGTCGAGCTAGCCTGCTGTGCTATCAATGAAATGTTGGCCGACATCACGACACCCACATTAATACGGTACCCGGCCACGATGGAAGCCACTAGAACATCTCGAGGAATAGGTAGATGAGTCTTATTCTGGCATAGATCAAGTCTGCGACCGTGATTTCCTTTTTGTTGTGGCACACATAATTGTGTGATCCGCAGATCATTTGAACACTTAGCCATATTTTTGTCCACTTTTCCTGCAACTCACACTCATCTATGTAGCACGCCTCAAATCAAGTTAGATCACAAATAACACCTAACTACAAAAGAAAAAGTAAAAGAACATGGGTTGCCTCCCAAGAAGCGCGTGATTTAACATCGCGACACGACGCCAAATACCCTCAAGTGAAGTGAATGACTGCCACACATGGCTATCTCCAACCTTGCCCAAGTAGTGCTTCACCCGGTGACCATTAACTCGAAATAATTCATTATTTCTATTTTTTAAGTCTAATGCACCAAAAGGTGTTATACCAACAATTTCAGATGGACCACTCCACTTGGATTTTAGCTTCATAGGAAACATTCTCTACCTTGAGTTAAACAACAATACAAGATCACCCACCTTGAACTTTTTGTTCCAAATGTATTTGTCATGAAGATATTTCATCTTTTCTTTGTACATGGATGAACTCACATAAGCATGGTACAAGAACTCGTCCAATTCATTCAAATATGCAACCCTCAAGTTAGCGGCTACATCCCAATCAAGATTCAACTTCTTTAGAGCCCACATTGCCTTGTGATCTAGTTCTACCAGAAGATGACAAGATTTTCCGAACACCAAATAGTATGGAGACATTCCGATAGGTGTTTTGTAAGCCGTCAAATAAGCCCATAACGCATCATCAAGCTTCTTGGACCAATCCGTCTGATTAGCATTCACCGTTTTAGACAAGATACTTTTTATCTCCCGGTTGGAGACTTTCACTTTCCCACTAGCTTGTGGGTGATATGGAGTCGTGATTTTGTGAGTTGTACCATACTTGCTAAGAAATGTGTCAAAATCTTTGTTGCAAAAGTGTGACCCCCATCGCTTATGATTGCACGTGGAGTACCAAACTTTGTGAAAATATTCTTCTTCAAGAAGGCCACCACACTTCTCGCCTCATTGTTGGGTAAAACGATGACCTCAACCCATTTGGACACATAATCCACCATGATCAAGATGGAGGTGTTTTCACAAGAACTCTTAAAAGGGCCCATGAAGTCAATGGCCCAAACATCATAAAATCAATCTCCAAGATGGTTGTGAGAGGCATATTTTTTTAATATTCCACCGGACCGTTGACATTCATCACATCTTTTCACCAACTCGCTAACATCCTTGTAAAGAGTAGGCCAATAGAAACCACAACTAAGCACTTTGGCCGTCGTTCTTGCTCCGCCATGATGACCACCATATGGCGAAGAATGACAAGCCCCAAGAATATCCTCTTACTAGAAAAGTAGACCAGATGGAATATCTTGCTGATACGTATTCCCAAAACAACCTCAACCGCTATGTCACTTGCATCACACATGAGTTCAAAAGGCACACTCCAATTTTGAGTGGCGATGATGAGAGTAGTTGTCAACTTGAGCTTCAACAATTCAAAAGCTCTCATGCAATCATCATTGAAATTGAACTTGGCATCCTTCTCAAGAAGCTTGCACAACGGATTCACCATTTTAGAGAAATCTTTGATAAAGCGCTGGTAAAAACCCGCATGGCCTAAGAAACTCCGCACACCCTTCACCAAGTTGGGGTGAAAAATTAGAAATCACCTCAATCTTTGCATTGGCAACTACAATTTCATTCCTTGAGATTTTATGGCCATTGACAATACATTCCTTAATCATGAAATGCCAGTTCTCCCAATTGAGTACCAAATTGGTTTCTTCACATCTAGTCAACACTTTGTCCAAATTTGCAAGACAATCATCAAAAGAATCCCCAAATACCTAGAAGTCATCCATGAAAACTTCATGGTAGTCATCCACCATGTCCGTGAAAATAGCCTTCATACACCTTTGAAAAGTCGTCGGTGCATTGCACAAACCAAATGGCATCCACATGAAAGCAAAAGTACCATAGGGACATCTAAAGGTTGTTTTCTCTTGATCTTTCGGAGCAATGAGAATTTGGTTGCAGCCCGAGTACCCATCAAGAAAAACAATAGAAAGCACGGCCGACCAATCTATCGAGCATTTGATCTAAGAAAGGAAGTAAAACGTGATGCTTCCTTGTTACTTTGTTGAGCTTGCGATAATCCATATACACCCTCCAACCGATCGTTTAGGTATTAATTCATTCTTGTCATTGTTGACCACCGTCATGCCCCCTTCATTGGGACACATTAAATCGAAGAAGTCTATGAGCTATCGGAGATAGGGTAGACAACCATGGTACCCACCCACTTGATAATCTCCTTCTTAATAACTTCTTGCATAGCCTCATTGAGTCTTCTTTGATGTTCAATCGATGGTTTAGCACCATCCTCAAACTTAATCTTATGCATGCAAAAGGCGGGGATTATACCCCGAATATCTGCCAAGGTCCACCTAGTAGCCTTCTTCTTCTTTTGTAACATTGCCAATGTGAAATCTATTTGAGATGTTGAGGCAATGGTTTCAACTCCAAGGTGGGTGTCTCTTCAATAGAAGGCTTTATAGGAAGATTCTTCCTATTTTCAAGACCAAGAACAATTTTCGGGGTGCATAGTTATATGACCCCATTCCTTGCAAAGAGTTCATACATTCCGTGAAGTCATCCATCTTGTCATCATCAAAGTTGAGCAAGACGGCCTCCAACATAACACCAACATTTATTGTAACACTTGTATCATCAGCAATGAGATCGGTCACCAAATCCTCAAAAGAACACACCTCATTTCTATTTGGTTTCTGCATGGACTTATGCACATAAAATACCACTTATTCATTACCAACCCGAAAAGTGAGTTCTCCGGCTTCAACATCACAAAGAGACTTACCCATAGCACGGAAAGGTCTCCCAAGAATAATTGGAACTTCATAACCAACCTCACAATCTAGAATGACAGAATCCACTGGAAGAATGAATTTATCAGCCCAGACCAAAACATCTTCAATCACACCCTACGACATATCAACCATTTGCAATCTCATCGAAGTGGGTCTTGATTGCCCAATCTCCAAAGTCTTGAAAACCGAATAGGGAATCAATATTTACACTTGCCCAAAGATCACAAAGAGCTCTAGCAAACTCGGCACTTCCAATTGTACAAGGAATTGTGAAAGAATTGGGATCATCGGCACTTCCAATAGTCTCAAAATTCATTGACCGCTTCTTTTTCACAAGACAAAAAGAAGAATGCGAGAAGTTCATATTCTCAAGATTCAACTATAAACCAGGTAGTGAGCAAAACCAGCTTGTTTAAAGAATCAAACTGTTCCTGTCTGCTTTTTCTTTTTTTATTTTATGATCGAGGAAACCCTTTTGCTTTGGTTGTGTTTAACCGCGGTTAAACACAAAGAAAGGGTTGTTTAGCTAATAGTAATAGTTCGAGCGGGTAGCAGTCTGAAAGCGATCATGTTGAGGAAGAAAGATGAGTTTCAATTTGGCATGGAAGCGAAGGAAGCATTTCATGAAATCAAGGATGAGCCCTATTTGCCTTTCGCCCAAAGATTTTTTACTATTCAACTTCATCAAACAAACTGGATTCCATTCCTTATTGTTGCTTTTAGTGCTTAGATAAGTTTGTTTGTTTTGTAGCACGGGGGGATAGAAAGTGCTTTTTCCCGCAGTAGGGTAGGACAATGCAGTTGGAGCTAGAGACGAGGATGGCACCGTGAATGCTTAGCTAGAATAGACTCCTATGGCTGTTCTCCACTAACCACAAGGATATAGGGACTCTTTATTTCATCTTCGGTGCCATTGCAACCCCAGGAACTAATGGTTGATAGGGTTCCTCTGGGGGTTCTTCGGCGGGAAGATTCAAATCGGGAATTCTGGTACCTTGAGAAATATGGGGAGGGGTTGATCTTTCGGACCTAGAGAATGTGTGACGCTGGGACTTCCACCTTATCTCCACAACTTTGGGCGACCCCTTCCACTTCCTCTTTTTTTTCGTTTCAATCATAAACTTTTCATAACCGAACATTTGCTCCAAAGCTTCGACTAATGGAATAATGATTGATAACACCATTTGCCTGAACTTTTCAAATTGATGCTCACCATTTTGCTTGGCAATTCTTTTTGAGGGTATGGAGGTGGAGGCTTAGGAAATGGTTCCTTTGCCTTTTGCACTACCGGCTCCGGTATGTCAATGATGTGTTCCTAGAAGGGTTCACCTTCTCTTGATTCTCTTTCACACTATCATCAATGTCAATCCAAACTTCCTAATTTGGTTGAACAACATTGTTCAGGATCTCTTCTTCTTGAATTACTTGATCATCATCAACAAGTCGCCTTCCACTTGGGGTGGGTGTATTCCCGCCTCTTTCACTTCTTGTGATAACTGCCATGGCATGTCCCGTATTGTTACCACCCTTTGGGTTTACCACTGTGTCACTTGTTAGTGCACCCTTAGGATGAGTATTTAGAGATTGAAAGATTTTTCCCATTTGAAATTCTAGGTTGCGGATTGATGTGTTGTGTGAGGCAAGTATGGCATCCGAATTGGCATTCTTTTCCATCATTTACTTGAACATATTCTCAATACGTCTCATATTATTGTTTGAAGAACTTGAACCATGGGAAGGATAAGGAGATGGGTTGCTCGGTTGTTTATACATTGGGGGCCTTTGAAAATCCGACCCCCGATTGCCTTGATTGTTACCCCAACCACCTAGGTTGTTGCCTCCCCATTTTCCATGGTTGTTTCCACTCTAATTTCCTTGATTGTTGTTGTTATGCCAATTCCTTGATTATTAGAATTCCAATTGACATTATTATTTTGTGGTCGCCATTGTTGTTGGTTCGGACCTTGGAAGTTGTTTCTTTGCCCTTGAAAATTATTCACATAGCGCACTTCTTCCACTTTCTCAGTGTAAGAATCATCTTGATCAAAGACAGTATCATTTTGTACATAGTTCCCCACTCGGGTTTGCACTTGTTGACCCTTGGTCCTTCTCTTGTTCACCAAAACATTCACTTTCTCAGAGCATGGACTTGCTTAGGAGCTTGCACTTGATTAAGTTGGGCCTTTGCTAGTTGAGTCATTGTAGTGGTCAATTCGGAAATTGCTTTCCCATGGTCTTGCAATTCTTTGTGAAGGTGGATCATATTTGGGTCACCTTATGGAACATTGGCTTGGGATTTCCAAGACGATGACATTTCCGTCCTCTTATCCAAGATTTCACAAGCCTCTGCATACGACATAGTCATAAAGTTCCCACCAGCCAGTTGATTCACCACATAATTGTTGGTTGTGTTAATCCCATGATAAAAGGTTTGTTGAATCATGTTTTCCATCATATCGTTGTTGTGACATTCCTTAACCATTATTCTATAGCGCTCCCATATTTCATATAGTGGCTCATTCAACTTTTTCTTGAATGCCAAGATCTCATCTCGAAGTGTAGCCATGTGTCCGGGAGAGAAAAACTTAGCAATAAACTTGGCCGCCAACTCATCCCAAGTGTGAATTGAATATTTCGGCAATTGTTCCAACCAACCTTAAGTTTTCCCCCGTAAGGAGAAGGGAAAAAGCCTTAGTCTCAATGCATCCTCGAAAATATTAGTTTGTTTGCTCCCCCAACATGTATCCACAAAGCCGTTCAAATGTTTATAAGCTTTTGAGTTGGAGCACCGGCAAAGAAACCATGTTCCTCAAGCAAAGTGAGCATCACATTCCTTTGTAGGGAATTGGATTCTACAGCCGCACAATGTAGTCTGCGGCTGCAATTTAGCTACTGTGACCGCACAATTTATGTGCGGTCCGCACTTCAGTCTTGGTTATTTGCACACTCTCTGAACTTTTTGATTTCTTGTCAGTGCAGACCATATTCCACACAAATTGTGTGCGCTCTGCACTTCTACTTCAAGTACTACTGGGCTTCTTCATCAGTATTGCGGCTGCAAAGAGAATTCTATGACCCACACTTGCTTCTACGGCCGTATAAATACTTCTACGTATCGCACTTCCAGTATGTTGCGCCCCTTCTTGCCTTGTGAGATGGAACACTCCTCTTTAGTCAGATTTCTTCATTTTAGTTCAAATCTCCAACATTCCTACAATTTGCACACTTTCATTAGTTTTGGGGACATTAATCAATACCTTCAGACTATAACAAAAGTAAAAAAGTACTAATAAGTGGTCAAATTCCGTACTTATCAATTGTCCTACGGTGTCACTAGTCTTGACTGGAAGGAAGTGAGCTGACTTTGTCAATCGGTACAATTACCCAAATAGAATCATACTTGTGAAAAGATCGAGGCAATCTAACAACAAAGTCGATATTGATCATCTCCCATTTCCACAGTGGAATCTCAATATTTTGGGCTAACCCAGTGGGTCTTTGGTGTTCAGCCTTTACCTCCAGGCAGTTGATGCACATTGACACGAACTTGGCTATATCTCTCTTCATATTATTCCACCAATAGACCTCTTACAAATCTTGTTACATCTTGGTAGATCCCGAAAGTATGGAGTACCTCGAGTTGTATTCTTCAATAAGTATTTTTCATTTAAAATCATTCACATTGGGAACACATAATTGACCTTGATACATTAGACTACCATCAATTTCATCCACAATGAATATTATGACTTTCTGCCAGTTGATCCCTTCTTTCAACTCCACTAAATACAGATCTTCATATTGATGGGGCATTACTTGTTCAATAAAGGATGACTGGTCCCCATTTTGTATGGTCACATCACAACTATCATCCGTGACAATTCATACACCCAATTTTGCCAAGCTATGGATCTCTCTTATCATAGGTTTTGCACGTACCACCAAACAAGCTAAGTTACTTGTTGACTTTCAACTA
Organism: Nicotiana undulata; assembly: GCA_005239495.1. Lineage (NCBI taxonomy): Eukaryota > Viridiplantae > Streptophyta > Magnoliopsida > Solanales > Solanaceae > Nicotiana > Nicotiana undulata. The sequence goes on along the minus strand of ML282567.1, from coordinate 89,747 downwards.
AGAGCGTCTGCCACCACATTGGCCTTCCCTGGATGGTACAAAATATCAACATCATAGTCCTTGAGAAGTTCAAGTCATCTTCTTTTCCTCAAGTTCGATTCCCGTTTCTTGTAAATGTACTTCAAACTCTTGTGATCAGTATACACCTTACAATGGACACCGTACAGATAGTGGCGCCATATCATTAAATCAGACACCATCACGGCGAGTTTTAAGTCATGCGTGGGATAGTTCTTTTCATGGGTTTTTAATTTCCTTGAAGCATAGGCAACCACATTACCTTATTGCATTGCTTTACCTTATTGTATCAACACACACACCAACCCAATTTTTGAAGTGTCACAATACATCGTAAAGCCCATAGGTAAGGTCAACATCGGTGTTGTAGTGGGTCTCATTTTCAATTCTTGGGAACTCCTTTCACAAGCATATGACCATTGAAATTTTGCAACTTTTTGTTTTAGTTTGGCCAAAGTAGATGCAAGAGTAGAAAAACCTTCAACAAACCTCCAATAATAGTCGGCTAAAGCTTCGAATATCCGTAGGTGTTTTTAGTCCAAGCCATTATTTAACCGCTTCAATCTTTTGCGGATCAACCTTGATACCTCATTTGATACCACATGACCTAAGAACGTCATAGATTCAAGCCAAAATTCGCACTTAGAAAATTTTGCATACAACTCATGCTCATATAGCATTTGTAATACCCTCCTCAAATGAATGGTATGCTCCTCTCGACTTCGTGAGTAGACTAAAATGTCATCAATAAACACTATTACGAATGTGTTAAGAAATGGTTTGAAAAATCGATTCATCAGATCCATGAAAGTTGCAGGTGCATTGTTCAACCCAAGTGACATCATCAAAAATTCATAATGCCCATAGTGGGTACAAAAAGTTGTTTTGGGAATATCTTTTTCTCGGATCTTCAACTGATGGTACTTTCACCTTAAGTCAATCTTTGAGAAATACTTTTCCCCTTGTAACGGGTCAAAATGTCATATATGCGAAGTAATGGAAACTTATTCTTGATAGTCACCTTTTTAAGTTGGCGATAGTCAATACACATTCTCAAAGATCCATCTTTCTTTTTCACAAATAAAACTGGTGCACCCTACGATCTGACACTCGGCCTAATGAACGCTTTGTCGAACAAGTCCTTTAATTTCTCTTTCAATTCTTTTAACTCTGCTAGGGCCATTCAGTATGGCAGAATAAATATTGATTGTGTATTTGGTATCACATCTATCCCAAATAATCTGATCCGATCAGGAAAGACATATTGAAACTCACAAACAACTAGTACAGATTGAAGAGTTGGTATCTCGACACCCATGTTTGTGCTCTAACTAAGTGGTAAAGGCATCCCTTGGTAATCATCTTCTTCGCCTTAATATAAGAAACAAACTTACCTCGAGTTTCAATAATATTCCCATTCCATTCACGAACCGGCTAATTGGGGAATTCACACTTGACAACTTTAGCACGACAATCAAGGGTGACATAACATTTGAATAGCCAATCCATCCCCATGATTACATCAAAGTCAACCATTTCTAAATCAATAAGATATGTTGTACTATCTCAATCCTGAACTATATTTACACAACCCTTATAGACACGAGAAACAATAATCGAATCTTCAACCGGAGTAGACACAGAAAATGGTTCAAGTAATTGTTCTGGATCTATCTCGAAATCCAAAGCAAAGTATCGGTAATATAGGACAATGTGGGCCCAGGATCCATAAGAGCAAAAGCATCAAGTGTGCAAACACTCAGTATACCTGTGACAATGACACTTGAAGCCTCTGCAGTAGGCCAGTGGGCATAACATAGAAATGGGTTGAGTCCCCATAGAAGTAGTAGTTGTCTGATGTGTCTTTCCTGCATTACGACCACTATGGGTCCCAATTCCCCAAGATGTGGGTGGTGCAGCTGAAGTAGTAGCCATGGAAGTTGTTGGCTGGGCTCTCGATCTTTGTTTCCCCTTGGGGCAGAACCTCTTCATGTGGCCTATTTGACCACACCCATAGAATGGGCCTCGAATCACTAGAGATGAGTCAGAATGTCTGGATCGTGAGCCGCCACTATTATGAAGTTGTGGAGTGGTCTTGCGATCACTTTGAGATGTTATAGTTTGACCTCCATGTCACGAACTATAATCCACTAGTGGGCCACTTAAATCGGTGTGTATCATAGAATGTGGTGACTTAGATGGCCTCTTGCTCTTCTAACCCTTGTGCAAACTTGGCACTGCACTAAAAGTACCAAAGGTACGAGCCTTCTTGTTATGTTCTCCGTTGACCTTTTCCTCTCGATGAATCCTCTCAAGATCCATTGATGAGTCCACAAAGTTAGCATAAGTCGTGTTACTCTTTCCAATAGCTCTCATCCTTTCAAATACTCGGATTCAACCCATGGGCACAACAATCAATCTTGTCATCATCCGTGGGGATGAGGTGGAGAGGATAGGGAGATAACTTCTCGAACTTGATTGTACTCTAAAACAGACATAGTATCCTGCTTTAAGGCCTCAAATGATACTGCAAAAACAACCCTAACTCCCGATGGCAACCACTTCTTGATGAACATTTTGGTGAATTCTTCCCAAGTCATTGGAGGTGCATCCTCCGATATACTTTTCTCCACCCCTTTGAACTTGAGGTCGGCTACATATTTCAACTGGTAGGGTGCTAACCTAACAACTCGATGATCTTTCACTCCTAGCAAGGTAGTGGCCTTCTCCGTCTCCTTAAGAAAGTCTTGTGGGTCTGCAAGAGGACCTGTTCCTATAATTGTCAACGATCAAGCCTTACAAAATTCATGGTCAATTGTGTTATACCCTAAGTGTCACGACCCAAATTCCAAACCTTAGGGATCGTGATGGCGCCTAACACAAGACTTGCTAGGCAAGCCAATGTTAGAGTTCGATTAGCTCTTTACCTTTGATTATCCATTTAAATATAATAAAAAATTATAAAATAAACATAAGCTACTGACTTTCAATGAATAATTTCAAACATAAAATAATAAACACTTAAATAAACCGAGCCACGAACTAATTATATAAGTAACTCTAGAACTACCCCAAGGTCTGGTGTCACAATTCATGAACTACTAAAGAATACTACAAATAATGGGCTGAAAGAAATAGTATAATTGTTTTGAATATAATAATTTTTTTTAAATAAAATTAGGAGAAGACTCTCGGGATCTGCGAATGCTGGCAGATATACCTCGTGTCTCCGAATAAATGAATAGTCTCTCTAAATATCTCTATTGCTGGTCGATACATGGATCTGCACAAAAGAGTGCAGAGTGTAGTATCAGTACAACCGACCCCATGTACTGAGTAAGTGCCGAACCTAACCTCGACGAAGTAGTGATGAGGCTACGGCGGGGCATTAACAACATATAACCTATGACAATAATATATACAATAATGCAATAAAACAATTCTACATGAACAAGAAAATATAACTGGGACAAGAAATATAAAGCAAGAAGGAAATCTAAACAAATAATTAAGTACTGCAACAACAATGAAATAACTCGCCGCCTTTTCCAGGCCTCAGCTATAACCAATTCTCAAATAAGTTTCCAAATTTCCAAACTTTAACTTTAAATAAAAGTAGTGCCAAAATATGAAAAATAGTAATATAAAATAGTAAGTTTTCAAATCTTTGTTTTTCTTTGAAAATCAGTAAAAAAATATAAATGTCCTTCCTTATCGCTCCTTGTTGCGGCATGCAACACGCTCCCACCTATCCACCCTTATTTTCCCTCCCTAAATATATCACCCTTATTACTCATGTTGCGGTGTGCAACCCGATCCCACCTGTCCACCCTTATTACTCCTTGTTGCGGTGTGCAACCCGCTACCACCAGACATATCATATCAATTTATTCATAAATTTCACAATTCAGGCCAAACCTTTCACAAGAGTTTTATTTCCACAATTTCAAATAGAAAATAATATAGCTCGTAAGCTTCAACCAATATCATTTCACAATAAAACCAACCAAAATATATGTAAACACCGTAACGCTATCAACCCAACCCAGTCTTTATGTACCATGATTAATATCAAGAGAACAACCAAAACATTCAATACACTTGCCACAACAATTGACAACAATCAATTGAAACCAAACAACCACGTAAACCTCAACAATCATAAAACAGTTAAATTGCAATTCTCATAACTTCCTCAATATTATCAAAAACCAACAGAAACATAAATATATATATAACAACTAAACCGTTTTGTACCACAAGGGAACCAAATAAACAACCAATACTCTTTCCAAAATAACCACAATAATATTTAACAACAAAATAACAAAGCCAACTAGTCATAGAAATAATAATGAACAAAGAACAATTAAGGCAAACATCAATTAAGTTGGGAACGGGAAAGGGATCATATTTATCAAGCAAATTGAGTGGTGCATAGATACTCGTCACCTCACCTATACACCACGCACATGCATTTCACATAGAAAACAAGTGGGGATTCCTATCCCTTCAAGTCAAAGTTAGACCAAACACTTACCTCAATTTCGCAGGCCACTCACTGCTCAATTATAGCTTTTCCTCTAGAATCTTGCTCTAACTTGCTCGAATCTAATCATAATTAACTAAATATCATTAATTAAGTCTAAAGGAACTAAATTTATTGAAAATTATAATTTTTCCTAAGTTTTCTAAAAAAAAGTGAAGACCCGACCCTTGGCCTGCTTGGTCTAAACTCGGGGTTCAGACCAAATTACGTTTTCCCATTCACCCACAAACCCATACATACAATTAGTTTCGAAACCCGACCTCAATTCGAGGTAAAGATTCAATTTTTACAAAATTTTCTAATTCTACCGAAACCCTCAATTTTTACCATGAAAAGTCTTAGTTTTTGATTTAAAAGTGATGAAAAACAATGAGTAACTGAAAGAGTAAAGTTTAGAATTGGTTACCTATGACTTGGGGATGATATTTGGTGAAGAAATTCGTTCCTAAGGCTGTGGGGTTCGAAAATTTGAAGAAGAAGAAGGAGTTTGTCCTTTTTATATATATTTTTTTGCCAGCTATTCTGCCTCGTTTCTCATGCCAAACGATTCTGAAACTCGATTTTTATGTCTCCAATGGATTCCTTGTGAAATTCTAATCAAGTTAGACTTTTGAATCACTCAATTTGACCTTATAATGAATGAGATATGTAGGTTTTAATATTTGCAAATAATGCAGATTTTTAAAACGCCGCCAGTGACAATTTCGTAATTAACTTGAAAAATCTGGCAACCTTAGTAAAATGCCCATAAAATCCTCATACGATGTCCAAATTCGATGATTCTTTTTGGTACGGGTCCGTAATTACGATACGGATCTAATATTTCATTCAAAATAGAAATCAGAGCTCATTTGTTCAATATGATATCATTTATGCTTGAAGAACCGATGTCGAAGCATAAGAAAGAACGAGCGCAACGCAACCCAAACCTATTTGAAACTTACCCGAGCCTTCGGGGATCTAAACTAAACATGCACGCAAGTCTAAAAGTATCATACGGACTTGCTCGTGCGATCAAATCATGAAAATAACATGTAAAACTATGAATTAAACCTCAAAATTTATTATTTTTCTCAAGAACACTTAAAGTTCACTATTTATCAACCGGACATCCGAATCACGTCAAATAAATTTTGATTCTCGCCATATTTTGCAGACAAGACTTAAATATCATAACAAACCTGTATCGAGCTCCGGAACCAAAATACGGGCCCGATACCAACGATTTAAAACGTTAATTCATTTCTTCATTTCATTAATAATTCAACAAAACAATTTCTTCAAAAATTGATTTCTAAAGCTTGGGACCTCAGAATTTAATTTCGGGCATTTTCCCAAGTCCCATATTTTACGGCGGACTTCCCAGGATCGTCGAAACACATATCCAAGTCCGTTTACTCAAAATGTTGACTCGAGTCAACTAAATCCAAATTTTTAATTCTAAAAATTATTATTTCTTATATTTTCACATAAATGCTTTTCGATTTCATGCTCGGACTGCACACACAATATAGGTATTTAAAATTAACCTTTTTAGGACTATTAAGATTAGAACGGAGTCTAACTTCATAAAATGACCCCATGGGTCATCACACTAAGTCACTGGTGCTCTCATGCCTCCCTGATGGAGAGCTTGAATACCCATATGTAGGTTCTGTTGGTCCTGCATAGCCATTAGCTCTGCAAAAGTATCCATGGCCTTCCTTATGCCGATAAGAGTCTCATCTAAGTGCTTTGGCGTTGGAGGTGGGGCGGGTGCCTCATCAACTATTCCTCATTCTCCTCCACCATTCTAGGAGCTACAGGAGCTGGCATAGTCCATGCTTTTGCAGCCTTCGAAGGTCGGACCCTAGGTCTGACGGGTGTCCCTCCCGAAGACGCATCGGGTATAGGAACAACTTCTCTGTTCACATTGCTACCGTGTGTGTCTTCCATGTTCTACGAATTGAGATAACGCACAAGTTAAGAAACATTTTAGATTTAAGCTCTACTGCACGATCTAGAATAGGGAGAAGCAACAAAACATTTCTATAATGTCCATGTAGCTTTCCTGATAAATATGGTGCACAAGACACTAATAAAGAGAACTCTACTAGACACGATTCCATAGACATTCTAGGACTCAATTTAGAACCTACTACTCTGATACCAAGTTTGTCATGACCCAAGATCCAAGTGATCAGCACTCGGCGCAGTACCCGACCCGAGCGAACCAAACCCGTATGTAAGTCCTCTCTTATATGCATGGAGTAAACATTTTAAACATAAAAATTTCAAACAATAAAATCCATGCATGAACTTAGCCTTTAAAATAATTCTTTTTATTAAACAAAAGACATAAATGTAATTGTTCATTCATATATGCCATATTAGTAACCATAACTTACAACCTAAAAGAATAAACTAATATTGTCTATGGAATCTCTACGACACATAATGAATATAATAGACGAGACAAGCCCTGGTGACCCAAAAGCATAAAATAAATGTTACTCCACGATATTAAGAGTGGAGCCTCACCAAAAGTATCAACCGGAGATGTAGAGTTGTCCTATCCATGGGGCTCGCACTGTATAGGATCAATGCTTGAAAACAGAAATGGAAATTTGGCCATAGTGTCTAAGCTTCACATGCCTAGTATGAATTATGAACCGTGATGTTTTATACGTCAATACCATACAAGAGGGGGGAGGGTGATTTGTGTGGTGTCTAATTTTCGAGTGCAGTCTCTATAGAAGAACCTGGTTCTTCTTGGTGTTCCAACTTCTCCTGTTTGCATAAAAGTAATTGCAGAAATTAAAGAACACAGCAATTTCACGTGGAAAACACCTGGCTCAAAAGGTGAAAAAACCACGACCTACTTCCCAGTAGGATTTTTCCAAACTCTTCACTACAACTCTGAGCCAAACAACATTTACAAAATAAACTCTTTTGTAAACCTAAGGACTGACTCTAATCTCTTTGTGGCAAACTAGCCTCTAGCTAATTGCGACAAACTTCAAGTTAACTCTAACTTGATCAATGTGTACCTATTACACTTGCTTCTAATAAAGTTGAAAGATACAATATTTAATCACCTACTACAAACCAACTAGACTCAAAAGATAACAGATGGAATTGGTTCTTCTAGTTGGTTCAAGTAGCTTTTGTGTCGCACAAGGATTCTGCTTGCAAAATTGCTTTGGTAATTTTGCTTTCAGTTCTTGTTTCACTTCTGTCTTTGTGCGATCAATTCTTCAGCAGGAATGCTTCAACAATTTATAGAATCCGTAGTTGAGATGTTGTTGTTCAGTTCTAGTGCACCTCTTCCTTGGTGGAAGAGTTTGTGTTCATCTCAACTTCCTCGATTGTTTCTGTCCTTTTTGAATTCGAACTCTTTCTTCTTATCACTTTACAACCTTTTCGCTTTAGGAGACAACCTCTAAGTTCATAGATAATTCACAGATCATGTTTATCTCCTGTGCATATACGTTTCTTGTGCCAATGGGTCTGTTTGATAATGTTTGCCCTGATGGACCTGGTTCAACTGGGTGGGCATTTGTCAATCTTCAAAACTATGCAGTGACTTGGTTCAACAAATTTCCTCTTTTTGATGATGACAAACTCTGTGCTCAACCCTGTACATACTTTAATCCAACATAGACACTTTGTCAAGTTTTTAAGCATTTATCATAGAGAGACCATGTTCATTAGGTTATAAAATATCACAAAAATCTTTCACATATCTTCCCCCTTTTGGCATCATCGAAAAGTTGCAAAATGAGAAACTTACCAGAGTTATTAACAATTACTCATGGCCATTTAGGCAACTGCAGGTGCAAAGCATGATTAATCATCAAAAGAAACCAATCAAATGTAAGCTATTTAAGAAACTGAGACAGAATCAATAACCAAAAAGCAAATTCATTGATTAGATCATAGATCAAGCACCATACATAAAATGAATTAAAAACAATCGCAGCCATGAGCAGAACAACAAAAAAACAAAACAAGATAAAATCCCAAACTGGGCATTGAAGGGGTTTTGGTGGCACTGGACTCCTAGGGCTGGGAAGAGGCAAATGAGGTTGTGGTCTTGGCTTGAAGAAAGGAGAGCATTTTTTGAAGAACACCCTCATTCTTCTCCTTCTCTTTGGCTAATTCAGTTCTGAGAGCATCCCACTAAGATTCAACCTCAATAAGGCGAGATTTTAATCGAAGGATTTCCGCATCCTTTATCTCACCTTCCTGCACAAGTGACCTGACCTTGCTGTTAACATGCATTTTCCTAGATGAACCAGGTTCATCCTCAGGAACATTTACAATGTAGTCACAGGGCAGTAGTGTATTCTTCCCAAAATAGTCATTAGTAGTAGCCATCTCAGCTTTCTTCACAGGAACCTTGAAGTGGGCAAGCACAACAGTCAGAATAAATCCATACGGTATAGCATGCGCCTTTGCTCCATTCACAACTCTGCCCAAGATCTGGATGATGAAAGCATGCCAATTGATCTACTTATCCCTGTACAAGCATTCCATAAGTGTGAGGTCCATGTAGCTGGCAATGTGCCTTCGCTTTTGTCTTGGCAGCAAAAACTTGATCACAAACTCAAAGAACAGCTTGTGTTGAGGTCGCATCTCGCTCTTGAATACTGCCCTGGGCTCGGGTTCTTGATCATTCTCACAGAAAAACCTGGTGATGTTGAGAGCCGAGGACATACCATCCAGATTAGGCCATCTTTGCCTTGTATAGTCATCATAACCCTCAACAGGGATATTCAGTATCTCCCCGAACTCCTTTGCATCAAATGAGATTTCAGCTCCATTAACCTTGGTAGTTACCCTGCCATCCTTGACAACTGCGTTGGCCATAAATTCAACCAACTCATTTCTAGCCAGCCTTCCTTCCAGGTGAAGAACCATGTCCTTCCACCCTTGCACGTCTAGGGTATCGATCAGGAAAATCATCCCTGATTCCTTAAGGTCTCTAACCAGCTTTCCCTTCAAGATAGTACGCTTGCCAAACATGGTGAGTTTGTCAGTCTCATCACCAGACTCTTCCTCTTCTCCTCCACTCCATTCATCATCATCAGTAATCTTGACTTTTCTTGACTCAGACCTGGTCCTTTTTGCAATGGTAGAGGGTGTGGTAGACACAGATGCTAACTTCTTGGAAGAAGCCTTAGCTTTCTTGGGTTTAGGTGTCTCAACCACAACTGGAGCAGGCTGATCCTCATGATGGACCAGGTACATCGCATCATCATCAATTGTAACTGCCTCAATAGGCTCTCCTACTTTTGCCTTTCCCTTGGCAGCCTTCTTCTTTTTGCTCTCTCAGAGCTCTTTCCAATTCTTCTTCTCCTTGCCTGACAACACTTCTTGTAGCTCAAATCTTTGGGGGCAGGAGCATCAACAGATAATGAAGCTTTCCTCTTCTTTGGTGGAGATGGGGTAGTATCCTTCTTGGACTTAGGAGTTCTTTTCTTTTTGGGATTATAGGACTCCCCCAACTTCCTCAGCATCTCAGCCAACGTCTCCTTAATAGATGAACCAGGTTCATCTACTGATTGTTGTAGGCTCTCCAGACCTGCTGCTACTTACCCAGAAATGCTTCCCCCTAAAGCTGTGACTCCTTCCTCATCAATCATAGGAGCGGGGCGACAAATAGCCAGAGTGGCACCGTCCTCCCCAAATCCCCTTACTGAGCTCCCTTCTCCCTCTCTCTTAAGGTTTATAGTTTTACCAAGTTTTCTCCGCCTATCCGGTATCTCTACATCTATAATCGACCCAACCAAAACAAATCTGTTTTTAGCCATATCAGTTGCAGACCCAACTTCAGGATTTCCCTGTTCAGTGTCAAATAAACATGGTGCTTCATCCTCATTAGCGTATTTGAAGGATTCACTAGAGGATTCATAATCTTGGACCTTGCTAGCTTGAAGTATTTCTTCTAAAAATTTGGCACGAGAACCAGAAGCAACTGATTTCCTGGCCAAAACTTTCACTCTACGTGTCCTGGTGGCTGAAGTAGGGTTAGGTGTAGTTTCAGGAGTAGGTTCAAGAAATGGAGGGTTTTGGGGGGTTGAAGATCTGGCTGGAGAATGTGAACTGTATACTGGTGGAGAATTAGAACTAGAATCACCGTCCTCATAATCATGGGTGGAGAAGGAAGATGAAACAGGGGGTGGTGAAGACATTTTTATGAAGAATTTGGGAAGAGAAGAAAGTTGATTAGTTTTGGTTTGAGAGGAATGAATAACTAGGTTCGGCGGTTATACGTTTGAAGAGGGGAGGTAATGATGGACTTTTAAAGATGTGGTCATCAATTGTACAATGGGCAGATGTATTAGTCAAGTGGGAGTCTAATCGCTGTAGGAGTGTCATTGATTAGACGGTTAAGAATCCTAAATCTAGGCTAATTATGATACGATGGGACTTCTTGAAACTGGTTCATTTTAGGATAAGTACAGAGAATTGGAAATGAACCAAATATAGATAGAGTCCTGCTCACATGTGACTATAATTAATTCAAGAAGTGTATGGAGATGATCACGTACCTTGTCAGTCAGATGAACCAGCAGCGATGAACCAGGTTCATCGTGTTATAGTCTTTAATATGCCTCAATTTACAAAGATAGAAAAATATCATTAGCAACCAGTGAATCATATTAATACATGGCAAGAGAGTATGGCAGTAAAGTCATGATACTGAGCAATGATTAGTCTGGTTAATTATCTATTTTAGTGTTTCTAGCCAAATTGTTTTTTTTTTCATTTTTGTTTTTCAATTAGGTGATCTTAATCATCCCTAATTCAAGCCGGTTTCTCTCAAAATGCTCCCTACTCAGTGATTTAGTAAATATATCTGCAATTTGCTTGTCAGTAGCACAAAATTCAATTGAGATCATTCCTTTTTCATAGTTATCCCTTAGGAAATGGTGTCTAACATCTATGTGCTTAGTTCTTTTATGATGAACCGGGTTCTTTGTCATACTAATTGCACTAGTGTTGTCACAGAAAATAGGAATGCATCCAACCTCTATACCAAAGTCCATGAGTTGTTGCTTGATCCATAGCAACTGAGCACAACATGAGGCTTCAGCCACATATTCAGCCTCAACAGTAGAAAGAGCTACTGAATTTTATTTCTTGGTGGCCCAAGACACAAGGCAAGAACCCAAAAAGTGAGCCATGCCTCAAGTACTTTTCCCGTCAACCAAGAAACCTGCATAATATGCATCCGCATATCCTATAAGGTCAAATTACTACCTTTAGGATACCAAAGGCATAAATTAGTAGTGCCTTTCAGATATCTCAGAATTCTCTTCACTGCAGTTAGATGGGACTCCTTTGGATTTGCCTGAAACCTAGCGCACAGTCCTACACTGAACACAATATCAGGTCTACTGGCAGTGATATAATAAATACCCAATCATCCCTCTGTATAGCTTCTGATCAACGGATGAACCAGGTTCATCCACATCTAATTTTGTAGTTGTGGCTATGGGGGTGTCAATTTCTTTTGAGTCTTCCATTTTAAATCTTTTGAGCAATTCCTTCACATATTTTTGTTGATGGATCATTGTTCCATTTGAGTTTTGCTTGATTTGCAAGCCTAAGAAGAAGTTTAGCTCACCCATCATACTCATCTCAAACTCACTCCCCATATGTTTAGCAAATTCCTTACTCAATTTTTCAGAGGTCTCCCCAAATATGATATCATCCACTTGCACAACCAGGAGATCTTTACCTTTTTTCCTTTAAGAACAAGGTACTGTCAATTTTACCTCGTTTGTATCCATGTTCTAGCAGGAATTTTGATAGCCGCTCATACCATGCTCTTGGTGCTTGTTTGAGTCCATACAAAGCCTTGTCAAGTTTGTATACATGGTCAGGTGACTCCTTGCTTTCAAAACCTGGAGGCTGTTTTACAAATACTTCTTCCTTTAGATAGCCATTGAGGAAAGCACTCTTTACATCCATCTGATGGAGAGTGAATTCCATGTGTGCAGCAAATGCTATAAGAAGTCTGATTGCCTCCAATCTTGCCACAGGAGCAAAGGTCTCATCATAGTCAATTCCCTCTTCTTGACTATATCCTTGGACAACCAGTCTGGCCTTGTTTCTTGTAACAGTTCCATCCTCATCGAGTTAGTTCCTGAAGACCCACTTGGTGCCAATTACTGATCTGTCTAGTGGTCTGGGTACCAAGTGCCATACTTGACTTCTTTCAAATTGATTCAGCTCTTCTTGCATGGCATTTACCCGGTCAGCATCCTGTAGGGCTTCACCAATGTTCTTTGGTTCAATCAAGGATAGAAAGGCATCAAACGCACACAGATTTTTCAAGGAGGATCTTGTTTTGATTCCGGTTGTCAAATTTGTTATGATGTTATCAAGAGGGTGAGAACTCTGATATCTGTGTGGTTTGAGCACCAATTGTTCACTTCTAGATGATCCCATGATGTCTTGTTGTTGTGGAACAGGATCAGGGCCAAGGTCCAGGGTACTTTGCTGTTGAGTTTCCCCTATCATGTTGCTCGGGGTAGTTGGACTTGAACCATCACCTGCTCCATCTTCCATAATTGCTTCAATTTGTTCACAGCTTTTGACCAGTCCAAGCTTCTCATCTTCTGCTTCCTGTCTCTTAGAAAGAGTGTTAGTTTCATCAAAAACAACATACACACTCTCCTCTACACACATAGTTCTTTTATTATAAACTTTATAAGCTTTGCTATGTGATGAATATCCCAAGAATACTCCTTTATCACTTCTGGGATCAAATTTACCTAGGGAATCTTTGCCATTGTTGTGCACAAGGCACTTGCATCTGAAAGCCCTAAGGTGGGATATGTTGGGCTTTCTCCCTTTAAGTAATTCATAAGGAGTTTTCTCTACCAGTGGCCTGGTCAAGCATCTATTTATTATGTAGTATGCAGTGTTTATTGCTTCTGCCCAGAAGTTGTGAGGTAGTTTGCTAGAAAGAAGCATGGTTCTGGTCGTGTATTCAAGAGTTTTGTTCTTTCTTTCAACAACCCAATTTTGTTGTGGGGTTCTAGGGGCAGAAAATTTGTGATTGATACCATGTTCATCACAGAACTCAACAAACTTTGCATTCTCAAATTCAGTACCATGACCAGATCTTATTGATGCTAGGTTATTTCCCAACTGTTTTTGAGTTTTTCTAACAAATAAAGTGAACATATCAAATGCTTCATCTTTAGATGTTAGAAATAAGGTCCAAGTGAACCTTGAGTAATCACCAACTAGCACCATTATTGTTTACCACCTTTGCTCAGAGTTCTCATAGGACAACATAAGTCCATATGAACCAGTTCCAACGTCCTGGTGGTACTGACCATTTTCTTGCTTTTGAATGAGGATCTTACATGCTTCCCCCTTGCACATTCCTCACAAACTTTGTCTTGCTTGAACTTAGGGTTAGGAAGCCCTACCACTAAGTCCTTAGAGACTAATTTGTTAAGCTGATTCAGACTCGCGTGACCAAGTCTTTTGTGCCAAAGGAGGGGATCACTGTCCAACACACTTAAGCAAGTGAGTTCATTTTCAGACAGTGTGGACAAGTCTATGACATAGATGTTATTCATTCTTTTTCCCTGCAAAACAATCTTGTCAGTAAGCAGGTTAATCACAAAATATTTTGTGGAAGTGAAAGCAACCAGGTTACCTCTATCACACAATTGTGACACACTGATCATGCTATATTTCATGCCATCTATCAAGTACATATGTTCAATGGAACATGTGTCATCCTTACCTACCTTACCAACCCCTATAATTTCACCTTTCTTTCCATTTCCAAAGGAGACATTTCCTCCTTTGAGGTTTTCAAGTGAAAGGAACTGTTCCTTGTTCCCTGTCATATGTTTTGAGCAGCCACTATCCAAGTACCAAATTTGGCTGCTTCCTCTCACTTGAACCTACAAAAAGAAATCAGGGGTTAGTTTTAAGAACCCAAACTAGTTTGGGTCCTTTTCTATGAGAGAAAGGATGAATTAATATTTTTCTGGCCCAATTTGGTAACCAGTTTTTCTTTTTAACAAAACTCTCATTTCTTCGACTTGCCTGCTCTTTTGCAGTACATTCAATTTTGTAATGACCAGTCTTACCACAATGGGTGCAGATTTTATTCTCAGGGAGAGTGAGATACTTGCTTTTGGGATCCCACTTGGGCAGTTGACTCCCAAAGCCAGGTCCTCTCCAGTTGCTACTATGGTTTTCTTGAAGCCATGTTAAGGCATCAGAGGATTTATTCCATTTACAAGTTCGATCTAACTCATGTTTGACTTTACCAAGTTCTTCTTTAAGAGTCCTTATTTGTTCATCCTTGGTATACATCTTATCTTTTAGTTTTCCCATATTTTCTTCTAACATGGTATGAGAATGATCAACAATCTTTTTACTGGATCCTAGCTTTAACTTTAAATTTTCAGATTTTAGCTCTAGAATCTCAGTTTCAAGTGGATGAACCTGGTTCATCAGGACAGTGTTTTTCTTTTCAGATTCACTTACTCTGATTTCCAGGTTCATGCATTTTGCTTTTAGCATTGCACATTCTTTAGAGAGTTGTTCTTTCTCTTTGGTTGTTTCTTCAGAATCATCCATGAAATCCAGTAGCAACTCAGAGAGTTTCTCTTTAGATAGGAACTTTATTTTGTTTTTGAGACGGGAGATACTTACCTCTGGTTCTTCATATGATTCCTCATCAGATTCTCCAATTACCATGAGCGCCTATTCTTTAATCTCACCATCTTCTGATTCTTCATCTGAACTTTCACCCCAAGCAGCAACCATAGCTTTTGTTGTGGTTTTCTTGGGTTGGATCAGTTCCTTCTTCTTGTTCCTTATTTCAAATCTCTCCTTTTCCATTCCACTTCCCACTGAGGACAGTTCTTGATATGGTGGTCAGTCTTTCCACACTTGTAGCATCCCTCGTTGGTTGGCCTTTCTGGAGCTTTTGCTTTGTTGTAGTTTCCACCTCTAGAGATGCCCTTCTTCCTTATGAGAAAGTTTCTGAATTCTTTGGTAATCATGGCCATCTCATCTTCTTCCAGATCTGATCCCTCAGTGATTCTCAGTTCTAGACTCCTTCCCTTCTTTGGAGCATCCATTTTCATTGTCTTCCTTCTGAGTTCATAGGCAGTAAGGTTTCCAATAAGCTCATCCAATATGAGGGTTTCCATATTTTTGGATTCCTGGATAGTAGTGATTTTTNACTCTACCAAGAGACTTGAGTTCATTTGTCAGAGTTGTGAACCTCGTGTACATCTCTTGGATTGTCTCTCCTTCTTTCATAGTAAAGTTTTCATACTGAGAGTCTAGTAGAGTACCTCTTGATCTTTTCACTTGAGCTGTTCATTCATGGGCTACTTGCAAGGTATCCCAGATTTCTTTGGCAGTGGTGCAGCTTTGGATTCTGCTATACTCGGTCTGGACCTAGTCCAAACACTAGCCACTTTTTGGCCTTAGCATTCTTCTCCCATTTCTTCAAATCCTTAGCAGTGCAGTCAGCTCTAGTTTTTGGTACATCTACTCCTTCAGCAGTCTTCTTCATGGTGGCTAGAGGACCATCAGTGACTATGTACGAAAGCTCATAGTCTTCTCCAATAAAGTGGTCCTTCATCCTGTTCTTCCACCAAGAGTAATATTGGCCATTAAAGAGTGGTGGCCTTGCAGTTGATTGACCCTCCCCGTTTCCAGGTGGNGGGGGGGGGGGGTGATTTGTGTGGTGTCCAATTTTCGAGTGCAGTCTCTATAGAAGAACCTGGTTCTTCTTGGTGTTCCAACTTCTACTGTTTGCAGAAAAGTAATTGCAGAAATTAAAGAACACAACAATTTTACGTGGAAAACACCTGACTCAAAAGGTGAAAATACCACGACCTACTTCCTAGTAGGATTTTCCCAAACTCTTCACTACAACTTTGAGCCAAACAGCATTTACAAAATAAACGCTTTTGTAAACCTAAGGACTAACTCTAATCCCTTTGTGGCAAACTAGCCTCTAGATAATTGCGACAAACTTCAAGTTAACTCTAACTTGATCAATGTGTACCTATTACAATTGCTTCTAATAAAGCTTAAAGATACAATATTTAATCACCTACTACAAACCAACTAGACTCGAAAAATAACAGATGGAACTGGTTCTTCTAGCTGGTTCAAGTAGCTTTTGTATCGCACAAGAATTCTGCTTACAAAATTGCTTTGGTAATTTTGCTTTCATCTCTTGTTTCACTTCTGTCTTTGTGCGATCAATGCTTCAGCAGGAATGCTTCAACAATTTATAGAATCCGTAGTTGAGATGTTGTTGTTCAATTCTAGTGCAACTTTTCCTTGGTAGAAGAGTTTGTGTTCATCTCAACTTCCTCGATTGTTTCTGTCCTTGCTGAATTTGAACTCTTTCTTCTTATCACCTTGCAACCTTTTCACTTTAGGAGACAACCTATTAGTTCATAGATAATTCACAGATCATGTTTATATCATGTGCATGTACGCTTCTTATGCCAATGGGTCTGTTTGATAATGTTTGCTCTGATGGATCTGGTTCAACTGGGTAGGCATTTGTCAATCTTCAAAACCATGCAGTGACTTGGTTCAACAAACCGTTTCCCCAAAGAGTGGGACAAGATAGTAAAAGAAGATCAAGAGATATGCAAAGCATTGACATAACAAGGAAGCATTTATATAATTCATAAGTTAAACAAGGTGCTGAAATAATAATGTAAAACATATTTCAAAGTCAACACCTTTAGCCTTTAAGTTCAACCAAAATCATGAGAGATTTTACCTTTAGCGGGAGCACTATACCGACACCAACATAATAGAAATAACACTAGGTGATTAACCTAATCACAAGTATTTGACCCTACTTGTCCAGGAGGCTTCCCGTAGTACCGTACGATTCGACTTAACCTCATTACATTTAGTAATTATCATTTGTCCGCAAATTAGGGGACTTTATCCCACAAACCCCGGCTTAACATTGGAATGTGTCACTCTACTTGTACGTGTAGTTCCTTGGTAACGAATTCAAAATTCGAACCAATCTTGGTGATCTCCACTAGTAACTACCAAAACATTTGAATTTTCTAAAATAGATTCATAACTTATACGACTCAAATAAATTTAATTCAAATCAAATTACAGTGTTCATAATCGATTCAACCATTTAATCAAATAAAAACCTTCTTCAATTTCGTGTTAAAAGAAGTTAACAAAATGAGATTTATCCTTTAGTTCAACAAGTACCACTCCAACATGTAATGATATTTCAAAAATATTTCACTTTATATTTTTATAAAGAATAAATCATGAATGACACTTAAATATTTTAATGCAAGAAATGATGCAATCCCAACCCGCTCATCCCCAGAAGCTAGGATCCACAATTAGAAGTTAAGTTCTAAACCATTTTACGATAGGCGTTTATGTCACGACCCCAAATCCTAACAAGTCGTGATGGTGCCTATCGTAAAACTAGGATAGCCAAGCATCACATTACTACGCATTTGTTCTATTATAATATTTCAAAAATTAATAATAAGCAGCAAACAGAGTATAAAATAATTTCTTTAAGTCTTTACGCCCCAATAATAATCTAACAGTCTAAACAAATTTTCCAAGACTGGAGTCAACCGATCACGAGCATCTAAGAAATAAACTAGCTCTGATAATGTCAGAATAATGTCTATGAATAAAATACTAAGTGCTATATGAAGAAGGGAAGTGGAGAAGCTGCGGACGGTGGAAAGCTACCTCGAAATCCCAAATGCTGATGACAACAAGCTCGGACGACTACTGCTCCGAACCAAAACCTGGATCTGCACACATGGGTGCAGGGAGTAATGATGAGTACGCCAACTCAGTAGTAATGAAAATAAATCACAGTCTGAAGTATATGAAACACACATCACAAAACACCAATCCACAAAACAGTAAAACATCAAGTTTCCATTAAGTATACATCAAATACATAAGTTCGAAAACCAGTTTCCATGAAATCCTTTGAAATAAGTATATTTTCCAATATTTCTTAGTAAAATCAGTTTAAAGAATGAAGTGAATCATAGTAAAAAACTCAGTAAGATATCATCATAAAACTGCCCCTCGGGCCATAATCATCACTCGTAATAATTTTCCTCAGCACCTCACCATCACTCAGTATCAGCCACGCGGGCAACCTCACTGTCACTCACGCCTCCAAATCACTCATCACTCGCACTCAATAGGTACCTGTGCTCATTGGAGGTGTGTACAGACTCCGAAGGGTCTCCTACAGCCCAAGCGCTATAAATGAGCCACATCATGGCATAAATCACTCTCAGGCACTCGGCCTCTCTCATATCATAACATCCTCACAACATTGGACCTCGGCCTCACTCAGTCAGACACTCTCAGCATGCCACTCAGGCCATGAATAAAACGGGGTTCTCGACCCAAAATAGTATTTCATTTGAAGAAATAGTAATATCATCAGATAGGAGTGTCAATAATTTCACAAGAAAGACTGAGTGTAAAATCATAGGTTCAAAGTAGTGAGAATATCAATAAAATATCCCCCCAAGGGGTTAAAACAGATCGGCACTAGGCCCCAAACATGGCTTACAACCCAAGTATATCAAAACATAGTAATACTATAAATCATATGCTTTAAAAGCGGTTTCGCAACTCAATAGTAGCTTAAAAAGATACATTTTTTCAAATTTCCAATTCGTGCACGCCTCACACTCATCATCCAGTGAGTGCGTTACTCCAAATCCCTGAAAGGATGTAAAGTCGAGGGTTTCATACCCTCAAGACATGATTTAAAGATATTACTTACCTCAAACTAGCCCGAAAATCTACTCTGCAACCCGCTTGCCTCTCGAATCAACTTCCGAGTGCTCCAAATCTATAAAGATCAAATCTTTCTCATTAAATTGTGCTAAGGTAATGAATTCCAATTGAAAAATACCAATTTTAGCACAAAACCCGAAATTAGCCAAAACCCGGCCCCCGGGACCGCGTCTCGAAACTTGACAAATCTTATACCAAACTGTTCTTCATCATCTCACTAGTCCGTACATATAAAGAACTCTAAAATCGGAGTTCATTTGACTCCTCAAATCATCCCTAAAAGGTCTCATAATCTCAAGCCCTAACTTCATCTTTTTCTACTGATTTTCATAAATTAAACATTGATATTTTGATCCTTAATCACCAATAATCGAGTATTATGGTCCAAAATCCTTACCTCAATGAAGAACAATGATTTCTTCTCTTAAAAATCGTCTCAAAAGCTTCTTCCCGTTCAAAAATGGTGGAAAAGTGGGTTATGGTCGCGGAAGGTTTTAATTTATACTTCCAAGGTCCGGACACTGTGCAATCGCGGCTCCAGGAGAGCGTTCACGATGAACAAAATTTATCATCCCTTATTTAACCCTATACGATCGCATAGAACAAATTTTCCAACAGCCTTCCCCAACTCTTCCGGATAGCCTCTAGTATAATGGTCATAACGTTTTGTACAAAACTCCGAATTACAATTGGCTTAACTTTCTGAAAACTAGAGATCAAGAGTACAACTTTTATTTTTGGATCATCTTCAAATTCCTTATAGATTGTGAGTTATAAGCTTTTAAAGGCAGGACAGCGATCGCGGGAAGCCTTATGCGATCGCATAGAACAACTAGATTTTGCTAAATTTTCTCTATGCTAACACATCCAGATCAATGCTATCGCACTGTACACCCCTGAAGCCAAAAACCAACAACAAGAAATGGCCTAGAAATGGTCCGAAACCACCCGAAACTCACCCGAGACCCTCGAGACCTCAACCAAAACATACCAACACATCCCATAATATCACACAAACTTAGTCAAGCCTTCGAATCACCAAAAACAACGCAAAAACACTAAATCACACCGAATTCAAGCCTATGAACTTTGAAATTTCTAAATTCCACCAACGATGTCGAAACTATCCAAAACACATCCGATTGACCTGAAATTTTTCACACATATCCAAAATGCCATTATGAACCTATTCCAACTTCCGGAATTCCATTCCGACCTTGATAGCCTATTTTCCAATGCCAATCAGAAATCGCCAAAAACTAACTTTCGCCAATTCAAGCCTAATTCTACACCGGCCATCACAAAAATATTCCGAACACACTCCTAAGTCCCAAATCACCTAACGAAGCTATCCGAGTCATAAAATCTGCATTTCGAGGTCGTTTACCAATAAGTCAACTCTCAATTGACTTTTCCAACTATAAGGTTATTTTTAAAGACTAAATGACTAAGTTCTTGCTACAGCCATTCCGATTTCAAGCCTACCAACTCTAACACATCATAAACAGTATAACCAACCTATGACAAGGCAAAAACAGGAATAGTAATGAAATTTCTACGGAACGACCGGCCGGGTCGTTACATTCTCCCCCACTTAAACACACGTTCGTCCTCGAACGTGCCTAGAGTTGTTCCAACCACCACCAAAATTGCCGTGTAACCTACCATGCACACATTCTGAGGTGATTCCACGTCACCTTACCCCATATAGGTCTAATAGCACAACTTAGTTGAAATTTCGAAGTCTAATCCTGACCCATAAATTTTAGAACTAAATTTCCACTTCTGAGTCCATTCACAAGATCAAATTTCCACGACTATAAGCTGAAATAGTCTGAACATGTTGTATCAAGCCATATCCGTAACCCAAGATGAAATACCATGATACACTACATGACTCAAGCACTCGTGGCGATAACTCCTAATCACAATAGTTGCTTATAACAACCCAATACCGGTAAATAACATCTCATCAAGCAAAGCCTCATTTAAACACCTTCATATGGTGCCGTTGATGAAAGAAACACGTAGAAACCAGCAACCATTCGTCTGATCTGCATCAATACCACTATACCATCCAGAGCCATAACTTGTGCAACTCGTGCACTCAATAACAACATCCCAAAATCTCAATTTATAAAATAAAGACGACTCACACGAGAGGACTATCTTGCCACTAACACTTACCAAACCGCATCATGCTAAAAGCCTGGTACACATAATAAGATCAAAACACACGAATCTGACACTAAGGATCATACTTCTGCATGACTCTGCTACAGTGCGTGATTCCATCCAACGCGGGTCCACATGAAATACTTCAAGCCACCTTGCTCAAAATCAATAACCATGCAAAATTCGACATCAATTACTCAAAGTGCATTGCCATAACCACGGGGAAATCAGACGGTACCATGCCACCCGAACCAGAAAGAACATAACCAACACGTCTCAATCCTGCAACACCCAATTACTTACCTTACTCAAATCTCGCTATAAAGCCCCGATAGAACCGCACCCTATGCATATATAACCAACGATCACAATCTCTCGAAACACCGAAAGACAACTCATAGATCATTCCAAAACACGGATAATCTCAATGACAATCGAATGGTACATCCCTCAACAATAGCAATTCGGAGTCAACAATTATGACTCGGTGTAGACCACACACCCATACTGGCCTACCAATAACTCTAAGTCAACTTTAGTCACCCACAACAGGTAGATAACTCTTTGAGAGTTCATAATGACTTAATCATGACATATACTAACACCTGAATAGCTTTGCTCGCATCCTCGTAGTTCAAACCTGCAAAAATAATCTGTTCATGAAAACTCCCAGTCTCAAAATCCATGAGGCGAACCAATTACCATATCTGATCCCAATTCCACCACTCAAATATATAACACGCCCCTAATACTTTATCATTCCACGAGGGATACCCCCATAATTCCTCTGTGTCACCAAGAAACCTTGAATACCAATAGTCGATCCAACAAGAGAGCGTCGTAACACCAATGAAGCATCCTTATTCAAACACATTGCCTTACACATTGTCCTTTATGAATGTATACTCTCATCCAACCACCCAATAGTGGTATCCTTTACCTAATCATCTGAAACTGCCAGTTCTGACCTTTCTTCTAGAATTGAACCGTGACCTCACATATGCCACTCTCCACTATACACAAAATACCGCATACACCATGCAATCCTATGATAAATATGAGAACTTCATGCTCCCTTCCTAGCCACAAACAACTACGTACCCAACTAGCCAAGAACTTTCCATTTGATCCCATCTAGAAGCAAAATCACTATACATCACATGGCCCTCACGGCAGTAGAAAATATACACCTCTACCCGTGGTAGAAACCATCCAAAACTCTCCGAATCTCATTAGTACAACACCAAACCGGCAAGGCTGAATCCTTCTAACTTAACCACGCTACGCATGCCACCAAATCCCAAGAGAATTTCTAAGAAACACCTGTAACAACTCATTACCTCATTAACACCCAAAGAACTCTCCATATCCCTTATCATGATGATCTGACCTACTACCAAGTTGTCCTATTTATCCAAGTTCCTTCTGACTTACCTTCGAATTGATATTTTTCCTTGCCATGATACCGAAATTCTCAATCCAGACTCACCACACAAAACCCGAGCATAAAATAGACCGTCTTAGGCTCATAAGCCGCTGAATACTCTCTCAAATATTCCCCAAAAGAACCACATTAGAACTACTTACCCTGAAGAGACTTCCTGCGAATTTAAAGTCGTTACCTTCTCCTTCCTGATACTGATGTGTAAAATCTATGATAAGGTAGAAATGCCACAAGTCTTGACACCCTCCAACGTAAATCTCAGTTCTAGCCCAATTCACACCTTGAAGATCCTTAATCGCTACATGTAACCTTGAATCCATCTGAACCATTCTCGAACGTCATTCACTCTACGCACTTTCAGTTATACTGACCAAACGGAAAGTACAACCTGACCCCGTTTGCAAACCACATACTAGGAAAGTAAGTCACACCTTTGAAGCAACAAGCACACTCATACACTGCACACACTACACTTTTTACAATTTCAACCCAATCATTCAATAAGGTACATTTACCCGTAGAGTACATCACAACATGTCTCGAATTATTTCCCACTACTCGAGCCATTCGCAGATTCCACGACCGCAGATCATATCTGGTTCACCAATATACCTCGATCCTACCAGTAAAACATATAATCGTGCAATCAACTTATCATTAACAGCCTCCCCCACTTGGCTCAAAGACATAGATCAAAACAATCAATAACTCACAATTCCCATATGCTAACATTGCCGCCATACCATAATGAGATTCAACTAAATCCTTCATAAGCTCATATATAACTCAAACCATTTAACATCTCAAATCATCTGCAATCTCGCATTCACCATTGCAATAGCCGTGCCAACTTCCACAAGTGATCTAAACTCAACTTACAACATATAAAATTTCTTGGTAAAAGAGCACTTGCTATAAAACCACCTAAGGATCACATGACCTCAGGACACCCCGCGGGAGATAACCCCTCCTACTTAGCCTCAACTTGATATCATCTCTATACCCTTCCAAAAATCATAGCTTTCACGCAATCACTATACCCTCCTGCATTAAAACATAACCAATGCCTATCTTCGAGGCATCAAGATACGCGGTATAAGAACCTGAAGCTGATGGAAGAACTAACACTGGAGTTGTGGTCAAAGAAATCTTGAGCTTCTGGAGCTCTCTCCACACTCGTCTGACCACCTGAGTACCCTCACTGGACACCACGTGCCCCAAGAATGCTGCTGAACTGAGCCAAAACTCACACTTGGAGAACTTCACATATAGCTTCTCCTCCTTGAATCCTTACAATACCATCCTCAACTGCTGAGTATGTTATCCCTGGCTACGATAGTACGGCAGGATGCCATCAATAAATACAATAACAAAGGAGTTATAACACGGCTGAATACACCGACAATTAAATACATAGACGTTGTTGGGGCATTGGTCAGCTCAAAAGACATCACAAGAACTCAGAACATAACAGGAAAACCCACTTCACTCCACAACTAAACTACACGAGAGGTCCTTCAATACTTATAACTCGAAGCCATATTCTAACTCAATACAGAAGTCAAATAATCAATGGTTCTTGCCACATCTCCCGCCAATTCATTTTGGTCACAATCAAACAACCTGAATACATCTAACTATCCGATCACACTCACCATGTAGTCATCTAGTCACAAAGTTCCATCAATAAGGACAAAACCGGACATATAAGTCCCCCAACACATGTGCTAACCCAAATGAAATCTCAACACTCAAGCCACATACGAAAATCCGGCCTCAAGTCCTTCCGACTGGCCCATTATCAACATGCTAACAATCACATCTCACCCATGGAAGTCACAAGCCGACGACGCACAACTGATACCAAGTGCTCGCGTGCGCATTCGAATACATGAAGGGAATTCAAAGAGTTACGCTTTGGATAAATAAAACGGATTCGCACGACAAGAATTCAAGAATGTGGAATGTTTCCTAAGAGTTCTGCAACCTCTCGAAGATAAGTACAGACGTCTCCGTACCGATCCGCAAGACTCTACTAAACCTGCTCATGACCGTTGAGTCCTATGTAACCTAGAGCTCTGATACCAACTTGTCACGACCCCAAATCCTAATAGGTCGTGATGGCGCCTATCGTGGAACTAGGCTAGCCAACCATCACATTACTACACATTTGTTCTATTATAATATTTCAAAAATCAATAATAAGCAGAAAACAAAGTATAAAATAATTTATTTAAGTCTTTACGTCCCAATAATAATCTAACAGTCTAAACAAATATCCCAAGACTGGAGTCAACCGATCACGAGCATCTAAGAAATAAACTAGCTCTGCTAATATCATAATAATGTCTATGAATCAAATACTAAGTACTATATAAAGAAGGGAGGTGGAGAAGCTGCGGACGCTTGAGAGCTACTTCGAAATCCCAAACGCTGATGACAACAAGCTCGGACGACTACTGCTCCGAACCAGTACCTGGATCTGCACACAGGGGTGCAATGAGTAATGATGAGTACGCCAACTCAGTAGTAATGTAAATAAATCATAGTCTGAAGTATATGAAACACACAGCACAAAACACTAATCCACAAAATAGTTGTCGCGCCCCCTTTTTCTATCGCACGGGTCAGGTACGGAGAAATCGGGTTTATGGCATTTCTGGACAACTCCTTAAAGGAAAGGTTTAAGGAAGAGTCGCCACCTAACGATTTTTTATGGTGCGTTAGGGCACCTAGAGTAAATAACCCATGAACTAGCTTGCATTACCAGAGATTGGGTAAGGACTTGAAATTATCCCAAGGGGAAGGTGTTAGGCACCCCTCAAGATCCACAACTATGGGTCTTAGCCAAGAAACATTGTGAATTTGGACGATGAACAAGTAGTAAGCAAGGTTCACATAAGAGGGGATTTCAAACAGGTGTGAAAATCTTTAAAGGTTTTGGGAAAACATTAGAATAAACATTTGAAAAGAAATTGTCCTAGGTTTAAAGTAATACGGATCACATCAATGCAATACCCGGTATGTCATGCCTCGAAGAGGGGCTACACGTGGTATTAGCGCACCGGTCATCATATCCGTGTTCTACCCTTCCCACCCCGTAAAGGTTATTTAAAACGCGTGTGTTGGTCACGAATTCTTATCGCGTGCTATTACCCCTCCCATCCTATAAGTCCTGGAGGGTATTTAGGACTACTATTCCTACACAGTGAGTACTAGGCTGAACCCTTAGGTTTAAAGGACAAAATGCTAAGCAACATACATAACAAGTAGGACTACATGTAAGGGAACACATAAGGCAAATAAAGGCTCACTGATCCCTCCACAAGTAAGCATGTAAATAGCACGTCTCAAGCACAACTAAAGTCTTAAAGACAGGAGTTTAAAAACAGGAGTTTTTGAGTTGAAAATCAGTAGGTTTCAGCAGTTTTGGTAAGTAACTGATTCCTTGGAAACTTAGTAATAAAGCAGGAAATCCGATTAAAACATAGTAGCTTAAAGAAGAGTGATTGAATTTAGAAGGTCCAGTAATTCAAAGATAATAACAGGATTTAAAAGTGCACAGCATTTTAGATGAAGTTTTCAGTAAAAGCAGATGAAGAACTTCAAAAAATTAGTAATGAAAGAGTGATTCACAAAGGGCCAGTAACTTTTAAAAGATCCATCGGTTCAGAGCGGAGTAGAAATCAGTAGTTTAGTAAAACTTTAATAAAAGGAGCATGAGTAAACTATTTCAGAAAATAGGGCAAGGGTTCAAACCGAATGACTTTTGGAAAAGAGTGAACTGACTCTGAAATCCAGTAATACACAGAGCAGCAATCCAATAACTTAATTAAAGAGGAAATGAATGCATGATTTCCAGCATTAGTATTTGAAAAGCAGCGGAGTAGGAATTCTTTTAGAAAATAGGATTTTAGAAAGAGATAAAACAGGAATGGAAAGCATCAGAGTTTAAGAATTTCAAAACAAGGGACTGATTGGTCCTAATACCAGCTAAGTGAAACACGATTAGGTTTTGATTTTAATAATTTATTAGGCCTAAGGTTTGCCTAGTCATTCGTATACGTTGCCTATTTGTTTAAAAGTGAGCAGGCAGACTTCAGTTCCAATTTTAAGAGAGGTGATGCTATATTTGCAGGTTGTTTCAATCAATTGACCACATTTTAGCGAGATTATCAGATTATATACAGGCTAACTAGGTGTTCAGCAAAATATAACTTGACACAAACATGCTGAAAGGTTAGGTCCTAAAGAACTTGATGTCTAATGCACACAAGGATACCTAGGGACATGGTTTCTAAATATAATGCTTATGGAATGCAGTAGCCATACATTATATCATTTGTTGTAGTTATTAACTGTGAACAGGGCTTATAAAATGACAGGAACATAATAGACATGCTGAAATAAAGAACCTACACATGATTTCTATTGCATGATATGCATGTCCTAAACAGAATACTATTGCACACATAGGGAAATAAATCCTATAGTCATGATTTCTACCCGTTACTATACGAAACATGCATAACCCCCTCCCATATCCACTATCCAGCCCCAATTATTCGTTTACAATTTATTACAGACCATTGTTGCATAAATTACACAAAGGAATAAGAAAATTAAGAAGTTACACTATAGAGAGCCTAACAGTAGGCCCAAGTACCAGATCCAACATGCCATATGTCAAGACCTCTTGTAACCCAGGTGTGTCAGAGTTCCTAAGGATCTCAGGGGATCCCAGGTAGTACTCACACCCAAGTTCCCTAGCCAGGAATGAGTAGGTGCAGTGTGGAATGCCATCCTTTTGTGTCAGAGTTCAATGGGTACTCAGGGGTCCCCAAGGCAGTGCTCACACGAAGGGGGCTGAACCTAAAGTCTAAGAGTAGTGAGATGTGCTTGTAGTTTAAAAAAGAGTTGAGTTTGAAAGTAGTTTGAAGCATCAGTTCTGAAATACAACTTCAGAGGACAATGCAAGAGTTTATGAAAATCAGTTTACAAAAGGAAAGAAGCAGGCCCACCACAACTCAGCAGATATGCAGAGTTCTAGAAGCAAACACAAATAGGGGAAAGAGAGTTAGGAACAAATAATTCTTATGATAGCAATAGAATAGAGTTACAGTTTTTCAAATTACAACATAGTTATCACAAAAGCATCACATATTATGGATTAGGATTAATATCATGTAACACTTAGACATCAGGGGTGCATGCTTATAGTATTGAAAGTCAGACGAATGATGCAAACACATAAGGAAATACTGGTCATGCTGAGACAAGAAACAATAATCATAGGACAGGAACAAGTATAGGAGTCAAGCAGAGTCATAGTGAATCTCACAAGGGGAGCAGGAAGCATACTAGACTAAAGTGAAAAGGAAAATAACAGGGACATGCTAGTTGCATGGTTGACAATAGAACAATAAGTAGAAGTACAAAAGGAATAACAAGTATATTAGTAGGAACTGAAACATATTGTGTTGGGGTACTGTAAACTTAAATTAGGGACATTCCAGTCAAGGGATATAGCACAACAAAATGCAAGGAGATGGTGCAACAAACAGTGGTATGTAGAACAACAGAACAACAGCAAGATAGTAGTGCACAGAAGCAAGAGAGAGCAACAAGGATTACTCAGTCTTGGCTTTTAGCCGACTGAGTAGTCAATAACCAATGTAAAGAGCAAGAATGGATGAGTATAGAAACAAAGAGGATTCAGAACAATGTTAATGTTCTGAGTTTGAGTATGCTATAGTGACATGCAATGTAAAATGTGTGTTTTGATATCAATGTTCTCAATATCTCAGTGTGTGTGTTATGCAAAGAGAGAAGACAGAGTATATATAGTGTTGAAAACGAGTGAGGAAAATAAAGCAAGAGTGCATAATTATGGAAATAGTAACCAATTAGTATAAGTTAAAATATTAGACTCTTTTAATTAGGGAGTCAAGTTCAAACGGTGCAATCATGATTAAGTAAGGAGAAAGAATCAATTATAAGCCTGATTTTAGTAAATTAGGGGCAATGAAATCATATAGCATATAATAAAAGCCAAATACATAGTGCATAACTAAGGAAAGTTGAACTAATAGTATATTCATAAAGCAAAGTATGGTATTGATTCTGAAAATCAGTCGAGGAAATCTCGAATGCAATCACAATCACAGGGTATCCAGTATAATCAAGGAAAGTATCACATAAGTAAGGAAACATTTTAAAAATTAGTACAGAACATACAACATCACAGGTTCGAGGAAAAAAATCACAACTATGCAAAGAGATACACAAAGTCAGTAGTGAGTATCAGGCAAACAATCATTAACCAATATCAGACTTGATAATCAATAAAATAGCACAAAATTAGGGAACCCTAAGCAAGGAATCACAGAACAGTATAGGATCAAGTCCCCTAACACGAGATCCAGAGAATACATGAATCGCTTCACAAGAAAACAAGCAGACACAAGCAACGGGCTAAAAGAATTAGGATTCTTAGCATAATAACTCAGACAGCAAGGAAACATAACAGAATAGTTGAAAATACAGTAGAAATCACTAAACCTGGAAGTAAAAATCGCTTTTGAAAAGGGGTTAAGAAACCCTAACTTTGAAATTGAAAATCGTTTAAGATGGGTTCTTTCAGAGAAAAACGTAGAAAAGCTTCATAACATTGTGGATATAGTGTAGATCTTAAAAGAAATTGAAATACAAGGGGTTAGGGTTTCATGGAACCCAGAGAAGAAGAAGAACCTCAGAGATGGCACCGGCTTAAGACGGAACGGTTGTAGACCATTACTCAGACGGCCAGGGAGGCCGGAAAGGTGGCACGGGACCATGGGAGATGAGTTGGACCGCTCCAGGTTCGCCTGAGAGTCCCAAAGTATCACTGGACCGGTACAAGGGGTGTGGATGACCATGAGATNGGAGAAAGCGCGTACAAAAGGGGAAAGGAGGGGAGGGGGGGGTGTTGTAAGAAAGGGGGGGGGGGGGGGGGGGGGGTAGGTCATAGGATTAATTATGGAAAGAACATATCTGGGCCGTTGATCTCACGTGATCAACGCCTCGGATTAAGTGGGGTTTGGGACGGGTAGGTTTTAAGATTGGGCTGGGTCATTTTAGGATCTGATGGGTTGGGTAATTGGGTTTAGAGGTGGGGTTGAAATGTGGCTAATATTTAAATAAAAATAGGCTAGATGTTAAATACCCAAAAAAAATAAGTAATTAATTAATTAAAAAACCTAATAATTGTGAAAAGATAAAGTTAAGTTTAAATAGGTAAAATTACAGTAATTAACTGATATTGAGTGTAAGAAATGCATAAGTTCCAAATTAAAATAATACAAAATGTCTAATTGGGCCATAATTAGAAAATTGTTGTAATTGAAATTAAATAAGACCCAATTAACTAATTCGTGAAATAATTGAATTTTAATAGATAGAAAATGATTATAAATAACATGCTGAGCTAGGAAATATTTTGAAATTATTTAGAACATAATTTATGAATTATTTAATTATGAACTATTTAAAAGAAACAAGAAAATAACTTAATAAAAATATGAAAAAATAGGGAAAATACTCATTATTACAAAGAGTAATTTAGAAAGCTTATACGCAAATTTGCAAATAATTTGAGAAAAATTGGGTATCAACAATCGTAAAACATCAATTCTCCATAAAGTATACATCAAATACATAAGTTCGAAAATCAATTTCCATGAAATCCTTTGAAACAAGTATATTTTCAAATATTTATTAGTAAAACTATCAGTAAAATCAGTTTAAAGAATGAAGTGAATCATAGTCAAAAACTCAGTAAAATATCATCATAAAACTGCCCCTCGGGCCATAATCATCACTCGTAACAATTTCCCTCAGCACCTCACCATCACTCAGTATCAGCCCCGCAGGCAACCTCACTGTCACTCATGCCTCCCAATCACTCGGCACTCGCACTCAGTAGGTACCTGCGCTCACTGGGGGTGTGTACAGACTCCGAAGAGGCTCCTACAACCCAAGCGCCATAAACGAGCCACATCATGGCATAAATCACTCTCAGGCACTCGACCTCTCTCATATCATAACATCCTAAAAATATTGGCCCTCGGCGTCACTCAGTCAGACACTCTCAGCATGCCACTCATGCCATGAATAAAATGGGGTTCTCGACCCAAAATAGTATTTCATTTCAAGAAATAGTAATATCATCAGATAGGAGTGTCAACAATTTCACAAGAAAGAGTGAGTGTAAAATCATAGTTTCAAAGTAGTGAGAATATCAGTAAAATAGGGTTAAAACAGATCGGCACTAGGCCCCAAACATGCCTTACCGTCCAAGTAAATCAATACACAGTAATACTATAAATCATATGCTTTAAAAGCGGTTTCGCAACTTAATAGTTGCCTAAAAAGATACATTTTTCCAAATTTCCAATTCGTGCACGCCCCACACTCGTCATCCAGTGTGTGCGTCACTCCAAATCCGTGAAAGGATGTAAAGTCCGGGGTTTCATACCCTCAGGACAGGATTTAAAGACATTACTTACCTCAAACTAGCCTGAAAAGCTACTCTGCAACCCGCTTGCCTCTCAAATCAACTTTCGAGTGCTCCAAATCTATAAAGGTCAGATCTTTTTCATTAAATTATGCTAAGGGAATGAATTCCAATTGAAAAATATCAATTTTAGTACAAAACCCGACCGCCGGGCCCGCATCTCAGAACTTGACAAATTTTATACCAAACTGTTCTTCATCATCTCACGAGTCCGTACATATAAAGAACTCTAAAATCGAAGTTCGTTTGACCCCTCAAATCATCCCTAAAAGGTCTCATAATCTCAAGCCCTAACTTCATCTTTTTCTACTGATTTTCGTAAATTAAATACTGATATTTTGATCCTTAATCACCAATAATCGAGTATTAGGGTCCAAAATCCTTACCTCAATGAAGAACAATGATTTCTTCTCTTAAAAATCGCCTCAAAAGCTTCTTCCCGTTCGAAAATGGTGGAAAAGTGGGTTATGGTCGCGGAAGGTTTTAATTTATACTTCCCAGGTCCGGACATTGTGTGATCGTGGCTCCAGGAGAGCGTTCGCGATGAACAAAATTTACCAGCCCTTATTTAACCCTATGCGATCGCGGCCTCCTCTATGCGATCGCATAGAACAAATTTTCCAACAGTCTTCTCCAACTCTTCCGGATAGCCTCTAGTATAATGGTCATAACTTTTTGTACAAAACTTAAAATTACAATTGGCTTAACTTTCTGAAAACTAGACATCAAGAGATACAACTTCCATTCTGGATCATCTTCAAATTCTTTATAGATTGTGAGTTATAAGCTTCCAAAGTCGAGACAATGCAGCAGAAATATTTACTCTATGCGATCGCCAGAAGCCTTATGCGATCGCATAGCACAACTAAATTTTTCCAAATTTTCTCTATGCTAACGCATCTAGATCAATGTTATCGCACTGTACACCCCTGAAGCCAAAAACCAGCAACTAGAAATGGCCTAGAAATGGTTCGAAACCACCCGAGACCCTGGAGACCTCAACCAAAGCATACCAACACATCCCATAACATCACACAAACTTAGTCGAGCCTTCAAATCACCAAAAACAACGAAAAAACACTAAATCACATCAAATTCAAGCCTATGAACTTTGAAATTTCTAAATTCCACCAACGATGCCGAAACTATCCAAAACACATATGATTGACCTGAAATTTTGCACACATATCCAAAATGACATTACGAACCTGTTCCAACTTCCAGAATTTTATTCTGACCCCAATAGCCTATTTTCCACTGCCGACTGGAAATCGCCAAAAACTAACTTTCGCCAATTCAAGCCTAATTCTACACCGGACACCACAAAAATATTCCGAAGACACTCCTAAGTCCCAAATCACCTAACGAAGCTATCCGAGCCATAAAATCTGCATTCCGAGGTCGTTTACCAATAAGTCAACTCTCAATTGACTTTTCCAACTATAAGGCTTTTTTTAAAGACTAAATGACTAAATTCTTGCTACATCCATTCCGATTCCGAGCCTATCAACTCTAACACATCATAAACAGTATAACCAACCTATGACAAGGCAAAAACAGGAATAATAATAAAATTTCTACGGAACAACCGGCCGGGTCGTTACAGTTTAGGAGGAAAAACTCCATGAAGTAGTAGGTTTCAACATACCTCAATATGCTCCCAAAACTTTACGACAAATATCCAAGGTCTTCAACCAATCCAATCTACACAATTATATCTAACATGAGTCAAAAGTTGCTTAACAATACCCATTTAGGTCTTTACGCTTGGCTATAGGTACTTAGGGTTCATTTTTCCTACAAAATGTGTTCATCCACTCTTAAAAATCTCATTTATAGTACTTTATAGTCTATTAGGGTTATAAATAACTAAACAATCATCATTTAACACCCAAGTCACTATTCATGTCTTCCCAATTACCAACCATCAATATCCAACTAGGGTTTCATAATTACTCACATTAAACTACTTATTAATATCATGAATACCATATACACACTCATTTATATCTCATAAATAAAGTTGGAGTAGAGGATTTTACCTTTTGAAGGAAACCCTAGAAAATCTCTTCTTTGGTGTTCTTGGTTATTCTTCAAGATTCAAGTAAATTCCTATGGACTGGATCCATATACAGGTTAGTTCTAATATAAAAATATGTTATAACATAATATATGTACAAAGAAGTCATACCTTGAAGTGTATTAGATGTAGGGGTTGATCCTTTCTGTCTCTAAATTATCAAAGCTTCCAAAACTTTGCTTAAATCCTCTCTCCCTGTCTCTTTCTATTTATAAAAATAGGGTGCATATGAGTTGTGCATAGCGATGCACTCTAGCTACGGATTAGAAGCTCTTCTTGTTTTCCCGATGGTTTCATCTATGTATGCCAGCGCAGCTACGCATCCTAGCTACACCTGGTTGTATAGCTACGCTCCTTAGATACGCACAACTGAAGATTCTCCTTTTCCTCTTCTCTTCTTCCTGGTTTTCGGTACGTATGCCAGCGTAGCTAGGCATCCTAACTACTCATGGCTACAAGAATTCTCTTCCTCTTTTATTTGTTAAACCTTCCAAGGCATGCATTTAGCACTCAACCTAAGGACCTTAAACCCTTATGACCTTATGCTCAAGTATCCCAATAACCCCGCTACCCTCGTATGGGTCCGTACGTACTTCAAGGTCTCACTAATTATTCTCCTAATGTTGAATTAGACTCAATCAAATTAGAAAATTTAGGGGGCTTTACAAGAATGAATTTCTGTAAAATGTGTTTTGTTCTATCTCCTTTGATGTATTTAGTTGAGCTATGCATGCAGCATTGTCTTTATACAATATTGTTGGAATATTCTCTTTTGAATAAAGACCACATGTTTCCTGAATGTTTTGAGTTATCAATCTCAATCAAACACATTCTCGACTTACTTAGTGAATGGTTATTATCTCCGCATGATTTGAAGAAGTAGCAACCATAGTTTATTTCGTTGAACGCCATGAAATGGTTGTACCTCCGCTTGTAAATAAATAGCTTGTTTAAGATCGAATTTATGTAGATCAGATAAATACCATGCATCTACATAAACAATTAATGTTGATTTGAATTCACTTGAATAAAATAAATCCAAATCAATGGTCCGTCGGAGGTATAAGAATATATGTTTAATAATGTTCCAGTGTCTTTGTAATGGGAAAGAATTAAATCTTGCTAGCAAGCTTACTGAGAAAGCTATAGATGGACGAGAATTATTGGCAAGATACATTAATGCCCCAATTGCACTAAGATATGACATTCGACATCAAGAAGCTCTTAATAATTTTCATGAGGTCGGAATGGTTTTTTTTTATATCAAGTGATGTCAAAAACATCGGGGTAATCAATGGATGTGCTTTATCCATATACAATCGTTTTAAGATCTTTTCGGTGTATGTTGATTGATCGAAAAATATTCCATCTTTCATATACTCATTTTTTAGACCAAGGCAAAATCTTGTCTTTCCAAGATATTTCATTTCAAATTTTTTCTTCAAACAGTCTACTGTTTCGGAAGCTCCCCAGGAGTTCCAATAATATTTAATCAAATTCAGGTCTAGACCTTTTTATAAAGACACAAGGACAAATTGGATCATTCTTGTTCACTTCTTTCAACAGGTATTCACTCAGGCGATTGTACCACAAACGACCTGACTGTTTGAATCTGTATAAGGACTTATGAAGCTTTATTGAACAAGTCTCACGAAAACTTTTATATGCTTCATGTCACGACCCAATTTCTCCTATAGGACAAGATGGCACCCAACGTTAGCTCTAGGCAAGCCAACATTGAACTAACTTTGTGATCCTTTCTTTTAAATATATGAAATGGTTGATTTTTAGTTTGTGCATAAATAAGAAGTAAGGATTTAATAAAAATGAGATCTCAAAATTTTGAAAGCAAGTGAGATAAGTAAAATAACCCAAAACCATCAAGTGTTTACTAGCATAAATCTCCAGTACCTGGTGTCACAAGTGTATGAGCTACTAGTAGAATATACAAAAGAATACTACACTACTATCTGAAATGAAATAAATAGAAATTAAAGAAAAAGAAAGACTTTGGCTGTTGCAGAACGAGCTCGGAAGGCAGCTCACTGCGAAGTCTCGTAGTAATCAAGGATGCACGTCGGACTTATATCTTGCTGCATCTGCCTAAGATCTTGCACGATTAGTGCAAAAGTGTAGCATGAGTACATAAACAACATGTACCCAGTATGTATCCAGTCTAATCTCGAAGAAGTAGTAATAAGGGGTCAATTCCAAAACTTGTTATGGGCCAAAAATAGAATAATGAAATTATAACTAAGCATGGACTATATAAATACAATTGAAAATGCAATAACAAGAATAAATGAACAATTCTTTCACTAATAGTAAGGCCCAATTAATTTCGATCATTTAACAAATAAATCTCTCAAGCCAATGCATCAATATCAGTTATAGTTGGGTTCATGAATCATTACTCACAAATTATGCTGAGGTCGTACGGTCTGATCCAACATACAAGTAAATAAATTGTGCACCGCCGAGGGTCGAACGACACAAACCATAGATGCATCTATTCTATTACCGAGGAATTCGGCCCGCTCCACAAGAAGAGAAATACTGAATAAATAACTGATCCAAAGATTATTAAGAAGCTAATATTTAAGAAACACCAATTCTCTTTAACGGTCAAGTAACCCGTCCAAAACTCAAGTAAATGAAATTTGACCTTTTTCAATTCCTTTATCAGTTCCGATATGATTTAAGCATTTGAATTAGCAAGTAAGGTGCAAATATCGCAAGTATCATATGATTTGGGTCCTAAACTACCCGGACATAAGCATAATTAGTAGCTACGTGCAGACTCTCGTCACCTCGTGTGCACGTAGCCCCCACAAACAAGAGCACATATTAAATCAATTCGCCAATGGGGTTAGTTCCCTCTTACAAGGATAGAAAAGAGACTTACCTCGTCTCAAAGCCTACTTTCCGGTCCAAGATTATGCTTAAACCCTCAATTCGGTGCCAAACGACTTGATACTAGTCAAATGTCATATAAAATAGTCAATACATGTTTCAAAGTTAATATCCTAATTATTAAAGTGATTACACAACCCCAATTGAATAATTCTTAAAATTTAGCCATGGCCCACGTGCCTGGATTCCGAAACCATTTTCCCCTGGCCCACGTTACCCATAACCCCATAAACTCAAATATATAATTTTTACTAAATTCAATAACCATTTTCGTGCTTAAATCCCATTTTTATCAAAAGCCTAGGTTTTCACCTAAACCCATGATTTTTCACTAATTTACATGTTAAATCTACCCATAAACTATGTATTGAACTCACATTGTGTAAAAATTACTTAACTCAAAGTGTTAGGTGAAATACCCTCTCTAAGAGCACCAAGAATAGCCCAAGCAATGAAATAAATGAGCTCAAAATGCCTAAGACCCGTATTAAATGAGGGTTTGCCTCCAGCGATTTCCATTTCTACGGTCGCTTGGCCGCATCTGCGGAATCGCTTATGCGAAAGTGCCTAAGGCTATCTAGTTTCTCTTCTGCGGACGGGATCCCGCTTTTGCAGTCCCGCTTATGCGGCAAGCGTGTCGCTCTTGCAGCTAAGGCAGATTCTGCGTTTTCCTCAATTGCACCTACGCTTTCACAGGTGTGCAAAGTCACCCGCATCTGTGGTCCATGGCCAAAAGTTCCCAAGCCGTTTCTGCGGCAAAAATCATGCACCTGTGCTCGCACCTGCGGCCAATTGCTCGCAGGTGCGGGCACACCAGAAATGGTGCACCAGCAGGCCTTTTTGAGTTTTAACTCAATCTGCACATCGTCCGAATGGCATCCGAGGCCTCCGAGGACCCGTCCAAAGATATCCACAAGTTAGAAATCATAAAACAGACTCGCTCAAACTCTCAAAACGCACAAAACAACATTAAAATTAAGAATCACACCCCAAACAATTTGAATCAAAACTATGAACTTCAAGTTCTTCTAGCTTACTCTCAACGCGCCGAAACATACGTAAACTACTCGGACCGACACCATTTTTTGCGTGCAAGTGTTAAATAAACATAAGGAACTCTTCCTAAACTCGGATTCCCAATTGGACCTTGATAACACCAAATTCTACTTCAAACCAAATTTAAAGAACTTAAAAACCTTCAAAGAGCCAACTTTCGCATTTAGGCATCGAAACGCTTCGGGGTCAACCAAAACCCGATCCGAACATACGCCCAAGTCAAAATCACCATACAAACCTATTGGAACCGTTAAATCCCGGTTCTGAGGTCGTTTACTCAAAACGTTAACCGAAGTCAAATTTAGCCTTCTAAAGCCAAACCATGGAACCATGTGTTCCGATTTCAACCCGAACTCATCCAAATCTCGAACTGACCATCCCCACAAGTCATAAAACAGTAAAAGCACATACGAGGAGCCTTATTTTGGGGAACGAGGTTCTAAAAGCAAAACGACAAGTCAGGTCGTTATCTCCACCTCTTAAATAAACGTTTATCCTCTAACGGGTCTAGAATCATACCTTGAGTGCTGAATAAGTGTGGATATCTGCTCTGCATGTCCTCCTCGGACTCCCAAGTTGCCTCCTCGACAGGTTGGCCCCTCCACTAAACCTTTACCGCAGAAATTCTCTTGGACCTTAACTGGCGAACCTGCCTATCAACAATGGCAACTAGTTCTTCCGCATATCACAGGCTTTCATCTAAGTGAATCGTGTTGAAGTCTAACACATGTGACCTGTCAGCATGTTACCATCAGAGCATAGACACGTGGAAAATTGGATGAACTCCCGATAGGCTGGGAGACAGGCAAGCTCATAAGCAACCTACCCAACTCGTCTCAACACCTCAAATGGGCCTATAAACCTTGGGCTCAACTTGCCCATCTTACCGAACCTCATGATACCCTTCATTAGCGAGACTTTCAAGAGAACCTTCTCGCCCATCATGAATGATAAATCACGCGCCTTCTGATCCGCGTAACTCTTCTGTCTGGACTATGCTATGCGAAGCCGCTCCTGGATCAAATTTACCTTTTCCAAGGTATCCTTCACCAAATCAGTACCATATAACTTAGCTTCGCCGGGCACGAACCATCCGATAGGAGAACGACATCGCCGCCTATATAAAGCCTCAAATGGAGCCATCTCGATGCTGGACTGATAACTGATGTTGTAAGCAAACTCGGCCAAAGTCAAGAATCGATACCACTGCCCTCCAAAGTCAATCACACATGCTCTGAGCATGTCCTCCAAGATTTGAATTGTCCACTCCGACTGCCCGTTAGTCTGTGGGTGAAAAGTCGCGCTGAGCTCTACACGGGTCCCCAACCCACTCTGTACTACTCTCTAGAAATGTGAAGTAAAATGAGGGCCTCTGTATGATATGATGGTCACCTCTGAAATGAAGTGTGCCGACTTGGTCAGCCCGTCGACAATGACCCAAACTGCGTCAAACTTCTGCAAGGTCTACATCATCCCAACTACGAAGTCCATAGTAATACGCTCCCACTTCCACTCAGGTATAATCATCTGTTGGAGTAGGCCACCTGGCCTCTGGTGCTCATACTTAACCTTCTGGAAATTTAGACACCTCCCAACATATTCAACTATGTCTTTCTTCATCAGCCGCCACCAATAATGCTGCCTCGGGTCGCGATACATCTTC
Organism: Nicotiana undulata; assembly: GCA_005239495.1. Lineage (NCBI taxonomy): Eukaryota > Viridiplantae > Streptophyta > Magnoliopsida > Solanales > Solanaceae > Nicotiana > Nicotiana undulata. Next base: position 50,460 of record ML282567.1, on the reverse strand, counting down.
ATAGCACCTGGATGAATAGAATATCGTGAACTGTATGCCTCATCTAGAATCCTCTCCCTCAAGCCATTGACATTAGGACCACATAGACGACCCTGGAGTCGTAGTACATCATCATCACCGATAGTAACCTCCTTGGCATCACCCTATAGTACCGTCTCTCTCAAAACCAACAAGTGCGGATCATCAAATTGTCGAGCTTTGATCTTCTCTAATAGTGAAGACTAGGCAACGACGCATGCATCGGGTGGGCTCTTAAATATCCAACCTCACAAGTTTGTTAGCCAAGGGCTGAACGTCCAAAGCTAATGGCTTCTCCTCTGCTGAAATAAATGTCAAGCTACCCGTACTCTCCGCGTTTCAGCTCAAGGCATCTGCAACTACATTTGCCTTGCCCCGATGATAAAGAATAGTAATATCATAACCCTTTAGTAACTCAAACCACATGCGCTGCCTCAAATTGGGATCCCTTTACTTTAAAAAATGCTGCAATCTGCAATGATCAGTGTAAACCTCACATGACACCCTATAAAGATAATGCCTCCAGATCCTAAGAGCATGAATGATAGCGGGCAACTCCAAATCATGTACAGGATAATTCTTCTCATGAGTCTTCAGCTAACATGAAGCATATGCAATAACTCGTCCCTCCTACATCAATACATAACCCAAACCAACGCGTAAAGTGTCGCAATACATAGTATACATCCCCCAACCGGAAGGCAACATCAGAATTGGTGCAGTGGTCAAAGCTGTCTTGAGCTTTTGAAAGCTCTCCTCACAATCACCGGACCAACGGAACGGAGCACCCTTCTGGGTCAATCTAGTCAAAGATGCTGCAATAGATGAGAAGCCCTCCACAAACCAGCGATAATAACCTACCAATCCCAAGAATCTCATGTTCTCAGTCGCCGTAGTAAGACGAGGCCAACTCTGAATTGCCTCAATCTTCTTGGGATCCACTGATAAGTGGGGATTTTGACTACTTATTTGCGCCCTTTTTACTTTCATTTTAGATCAAAAATATTTAAAGGTATTCTGAAAAACTGATAAAATATGCTTACTTCCAGGAGTATTGGAAAATGAGTCAAAGTGATAAAATTCAATTCAAGAAGGAGTATTTTTGGACAAGGACAAAAGTCAAGCAAAAAGGCCAAACTGCGGACCGCAGAATTCTGTCAGCGGGCGCAGATCATGAAAGAATTCTGTTAGAGCCGCTTTGCAAAGTTTTGACCGCACAAAAATTGTGCGGCCGCAAAAGAAGAAGATCAGAGAGTTCCACGTTTGAGTCCATCAAGAAGTGCGGACCACATTATAATTGTGCGGGCGCAGAACTCAAAAGTGCGGCCACACTTAGAAATGTGCGGTCTGCAGAACTCAAAAAGTGCGGCCGCAATTCAGAATTGTGCGGACGCAAAAGCCCCTCCTGTCAAGAGTTGCAGCAAAGTGTGGACCGCACAAAGAATTGTGCAGCCATAGAACCTCCGAAAGGGAAATTTTATCCGAAAATTTTAGCTGTGTATAAATATTCTTTTTTGACAAAAGTAGGTTAAGTTTGAACGTCTGAAAGTTGGGAGCCATTTTTCTTTACTGTTTTAGGAAATTTTATGATAGATTGTCAATTTTTCATTGGATTTTCATCTCTTTATCATTTAATATGAGTTTCATCATCTTTTTTTCTTTAATTTCTTCATCACCATCTATGAGTAGTTAAATTTCTACCTAGGATTGTGACCCAACCCTAGTGTGGGTACCTAATAGGTGTTTGATTTAGGGCTAGGAAAACTTGGCAAACAAGAAATTTGGATGAACTCAAGAAATTGATAGTCCCAACTAAAGGGTTGAATCTAGAAATAGTAAAACCCGACTTGAGCATCTATCAATTGTTTTTTGTATTATCCATTTGGACTTAAGAAATCCAAAGTGGCAAAACCACTTTATTACCGAGAGGTATTGAGTGGGTAATTGCATGTTGATTGCTATATTACACCCAGACCAACGAAACCCGCTCTAAAGCCCACAACCCGTTAGGCAAACACCTAGGTGAAAGTCACTGCCCTAGATCTTTTACAAACTTGAAAACAACACCAAAATTATCATTCTCTAGCTTTACATTTGCAAATAGTAGCATAACTTAGAAGTAGACAAGAAAAACAAAGTATGTGGAAGTGCATCTTAGACACGTTATACGCTTAGTTTGAGTATATACCTAATCCCATCTACGCTCCCTGAGGAATCGATCCCGACTCCCAGTTGGGTAATTATAATTGCAATTGACCACTTCACAACCCCAAACTGTGGTGTGAATTTGGGCAACATCATCCACCTTAATGACCTCGCCTGATACAATACGCCCCAACAATAGTACAGAATTTAGCCAAAACTCACACTTGGAGAACTTAGCATATAGCTTCTGCTCCTGCAAGGTCTGAAACACCACTCTCAAATGTTGCTCGTGCTCCTCCATGCTACACGAGTAGATCAAAATTCATCAATAAAGACAATGATAACGAATTTATATACGACATGAACACCTTGTTCATCAAATCCATAAACGTCATTGGGGCCCTAGTTAGGCCGAAGGACATCACTAGAAACTCATAATGGCCATATCGAGTCCGGAAAGCAGTCTTTGAAACATTTGAATCCCGAATCTTCAACTGATGGTAGCCCGATCTCAAGTCAATCTTGGAGAACACCCTGGCACCTTGCAACTGGTCAAAAAAGTCATCAATCTGCATAGTCCCATATTTCTTCTTCTCAAATAACACTGGTGCGCCCCAAGGTAATACACTCGGCCCGACAAACCCCTTTGCTAGCAACTCCTCAAGTTGTTCCTTCAACTCTTTCAGAGCCATACGGTACGGTGGGATAAATATAGGCTGGGTACCTGAAGCCAAATCAATGCACAAATCGATATCACAATCTGGTGGCATGCCTAGAAGATTGGAAGGAAACACATCCGGAGAACTCCCGGACTACGGGTACTAAATCAATCACTGGAGACTATGTAGTAGTATCCCGAATATAGGCTAGATATGCCAAATAACCTTTCTCGGCCATGTGTTGAGACTTCATAAGAGATGATCCGATTAGGTGTGCTGATGAACGAACCCTTCCACTCCAACCCAGGCAACTTTGGCATCGCCAAGGTAACAGTCTTGGCATGGAAATCAAGGATGGCATGATATGGAGATAACAAGTCCATGCCCAGGATAACCTAAAAGTCGGTCATATCAAGAAGCAAAAGATCCTCTCAAGTCTCATAACCACAGAATGTAACAATGCAGGACCGATAGACCCAATCCACAACAACAGAATCGCCCACCGGAGTGGACACATAAACATGAGTACCCAAGAAATAATGAGGAACATCCAGGAAATGAGCAAATAGCGATGACACATATGAATAGGTATACCCTGGATCAAATAATACTAAAGCATCCCTACCATAGACAAAAATAATACTTGTGATCACGGCATTTGAGGCCACTGCATCTGGTCTGGTCAGGAAAACATAGAATCTAGCTGGAGCGCCACCTGTCTGTCCTCTACCTCTAGGACGACCCCCACCTACATACCCTCCACCTCTGGGTGGTCGGACGGCTAGTGCAGCTATTGGTGCTGTAATCATAGGCTGAGAACCCTATTGTACTACCTTTCCCCAAAGCTTGGGGCATAACCTTCGCACGTGGCTAAAATCCCCGCACTCGAAACAACCTCTTGGTACGAAGGGATGTTGACATGAAGTATAACCTTGGTGACATGAATACCCACTAGAATAACCCTGAATAGCTTGTGGACGGTACGAACTCTTTGGCATGGCGCTGAAATAAGGTCGAACTGGAGCACCACCCGAGAAAACGATGATGCTGGATATGTGGGTCTACTGGGGTGGCCCCTCATGAACTGACCTATGCTCCCAGCCGGGGCACCTCTAAACTCTCTAGAGTAATGGAACCGCTTGTCCCGCGGCATATGCTCTCGACCCTGCTGGTGATAACCCTCAATCCTCCGAGCTATCTCCACAACTAACTAGTAAGAAGTCCCCAGCTCAACCTCTCGGGCCATGGTGGCCTGAATACCGGGGTGCAATCCTGCAATAAATCTCCGCACTCTCTCCGCCTCAGTAGGAAGTATCATAAGTGCATGGCGAGACAACTCAGAGAGTCTTTCCTCATAATCGGTCACTAACGTCTGACCCTGCTGAAGTTGCTCAAACTGAAACCACAACTCTGCCCTCTTGGAGGGTGGAATATACTTATCCAAGAAAAGGCGTGTAAACTAATCCCAAGTCAAGGGAGGAGAACCTGCTGGTCCGCCAAGAAAATAAGACTGCCACCACCTATGAGCCCTGCCATTCAGCTGGAAAGTAGTAAAATCCACCCCGGGTGACTCTAGTATCCTCTTGTTGTGCAGTCTATCCCTACGCCGATCAATGAATTCCTATGGATCCTCATGTCGCTCACCCTAAAAGAGATGAGGGTGAAGTCTAGTTCATCTGTACAATAGCTTTTGCGGCTCACCGGCCACAACTGGTCTGGCCTCAAGTACGGCTGCTGCCACTGGTTGGGCTCTGCCCACGGGTAGTATGCCCGGGATCTTATATACAACAGCTGCATTCCCAGTAGCCCGAGCAGTAGGGGTCTATGCTCCCCCTCCTGCCTGAGATGTGGCTGGGTCTACTGGAAATAAACCAGCCCGGGTCATAGTATTCATGAACCTCAACATACATCCCATAACCTCCTAAAAGCCCGGTGCTGACATAAAATCTACCAGGGCTGGCTCTGCCGCAGGCACCTCGCCCTGCTCCTCAGTAATGGGATCCTTTACTGGGTCTGTTGGAGGTATAGTTGGGGTCACTCTAGGGCGTCTACGCCCCCTACCTCAGGTCGGTTCCCTCCCCCGCCCTCTGCCTTGGCCTCTAGCAACAGGGGGAGTAGCTCCTCCCGCGTCTGGAACATCCGCCATGCGCGTTCTTACCATATGTGAGAGAATAAAAGAAAGACACTTAGTATAACATCAATTGCACGATAGGAGATGAAGAAAGAGTAGTTTCCTAACACCCTATAGCCTCTCAAATATAAGTATAGACTTCTCTGCACCATTTTGCAAGACTCTATTAGGCCTGCTCATAACTTGAGACCTACGTGAACCTAGTGCTCTAATACCATGTTGTCACGACCTAGTTTCTCCTCTAGGCCGTGATGGTGCCCAACATTACCTTTGGACAAGCCAACAGTGAACTAACTTTGTGATCCTTTATTTTAAAGATTTGAAATGGTTGATTTTTAGTTTGTGCAAAAATAAAAAGTAAGGATTTAATAAAAATGAGATATCAAAATTTTGAAAGAAAGTGAGATAAGTAAAATAACCAAAAACCATCAAGTGTCTACTAGCATAAATCTACATGACCTGGTGTCACAAGTGTATGAGCTACTAGTAGAATATACAAATGAATACTACACATTTGTCTGAAACGAAATAGACAGAAAATAAAGAAAAAGAAAGACTTCGGCTGCTACAGAACGGGCTCAAAAGGAAGCTCACCGCGAAGTCTCGTAGTAATCAAGGATGCGCGCCGGACTGATATCTAGATGCACCTGCCTCAGATCTTGCACGGTTAGTGCAGAAGTGCAGTGTGAGTGCATAAACAACATGTACCCAGTAAGAATCTAGTCTAACCTCGAAGAAGTAGTGACGAGGGGTCGACTCCGACACTTACTATGGGCCAACAATAGAATAATGAAATTATAACTAGCATGGACTATATAAATACAACTGAAAACGCAATAGCAAGAATAATTTCACTAATAGTAAGGCCCAATTAGTTTCCATTATTTAACAAATAAATCTCTCAAGTCAATGCATCAATATCAGTTATAATTGGGTTCATGAATCATTACGCACAAATTATGTTGAGGTCGTACGGCCCGATCCAACATACAAGAAAATAAACTATGCACTGCCAAGCGTCGAACGGAACGAACCATAGATGCATCTATTCTATTAGCGAGACATTCGACCTGCTCCACAAGAAGAGAAAATACTGAATAAATAACTAATTCAAAGAATATTAAAAAGTTAATATTTAAGAAACATCTATTCTCTTTAACGGTCAAGTAACCCGTCCAAAACTCAAGTAAATCAAATTCGACCTTTTTCGGTTCTGATATGATTTAAGCATTTAAATTAGCAAGAAAGGTGCAAATATCGCAAGTATCACATGATTTGGGTCCTAAACTACCCAGACATAAGCATAATTAGTAGCTACGTGCGAACTCTCGTTACCTAGTGTGCACATAGACCCTCCCACAAATAGGAGCACATATTAAATAAATTCGCCTATTGGGTTAGCCCTCTTACAAGGTTAGAAAAGAGACTTACCTCGTCTCAAAGCTTACTTTCTGGTCCAAGATTGTGCTTAAACCCTCAATTCGGTGCCAAACTACTTGAAAATAGTCAAATGTTATATAAAATAGTAAATACATGTTTCAAAGTTCATATTCTAATTATTAAAGTGATTACCTAACCCCAATTGAAGAATTCCCATGTGTCTGGATTCCAGAAGTTTTTGAAGAAAGTTATTACGCATAACCCCATGAACTCAAATATATGATTTTTACTAAATTCAATAACAATTTTCGTGGTTAAATCCCATTTTTATCAAAAACTTAGGTTTTAACCTAAACCCATGATTTTCCCTTTACATGTTAAATCTACCCATAAACTATGTATTTAATTCACATTGTGTAGAAATTACTTACCTCAAAGTGTTAGGTGAGATCCCCTCTCTAAGAGCTCCAAGAATCGCCCAAGCAATGAAATAAATGAGCTCAAAATGCCTAAGTCACGTATTAAATGAGGGTCTGCCTCCAGCGATTTCCGCTTGTGAAGTCGTTAGGCCACATCTGCAGCATCAAATCTACGGACCAAGGTCCAGTTCTGCAGAAGTGCCTAAGGTTAGCTGGTCTCGCTTCTGTGGAGGGGATCTTGCTTCTGCGGCAAGTGTGTCGCTCCTGTGGCTAAGGTCTCTTCTTCGTTTTCCTCAATCGCACCTGCGCTTTTGCAGGTGTGCAGAGTAACCCGCATATGCGGTCCACGACCAAATGTTCCCAAGTCACTTCTGCGAAAAAAATCATGCACCTGCGGGCGGCTAAAAGCTCGCAGGTGCGGGTACACTAAAACAGGTGCACCAACAGTCATTTTTGAGTCTTAACTAAATGCGCTCATCGTCCGAATGGAATCTGAGGCCTCCGAGACCCTATCCAAACATACCAACAAGTTTGAAATCATAAAACAGGCTCGCTCAAACTCTCGGAACGCACAAAACAACATTAAAACTAAGAATCTCACCCTAAACCAATTGAATAAAAAATATGAACTTTAAGTTCTTCTAACTTACTCCCAACGCGCGGAGCAACACTAAATTTTGCGTGCAAGTCTTAAATAATAATACAGAACTATTCCCAGATACGGAATGCCAACTGGACCTTGATAAAACCAAATCCTACTTCAAACCAAATTTAAAGAACCTAAAAACCTTCAAAGAGCCAACTTTCACTGTTAGGCGCCGAAATGCTCCCTGGTCATCCAAAACCCGATCCGAACATACGCCCAAGTCCAAAATTACCATACGAACCTATTGGAACCGTCAAATCCCTATTCCGATGTCATTTACATAAAATGTTGACTGGAGTCAAACTTAGCCTTCTAAAGCGAAACCATGGAACCATGTGTTCCGATTCCCACCCGAACTCCTCCGAATCCCGAAAACCATCCACGCAAGTCATAAAATAGTAAAAGCACATACATGAGCCTTATTTAGGGGAGCGGAGTTCAAAAAGCAAAACGACCGGCCGGGTCGTTACACTTCAGACACTTTAAATCCCTCAAGTATTTTCATAAAAATTTCGTAATCTAATGATCCATACAAATAGGTTGTGACAACATTCATTAGATGCATATCAAGTTTTTCATACATTGCCATATTTATGAGATACCTGAAGGTGATAGCATACTCCATAGGAGAATATGTCTCTATATAATCAATATCCGTCCTTTGCAAAAAACCTTGTGCCACAAATCGCGCTTTATATCTAACGACTTCCTTTTTCTCAATTCATTTTGCAAAAAAATCCAGTTGTACCCTACTGGCTTTATACCTTCAGGTTATACCGTACTGCCTGGATAGCTTCTTTCTATTATGGCCAATCATATCTCTGTCTACATTCATCGATAGATTTTGGTTCGAAATCTTCATCTTATTGCATTACTTCAACAACAACATTATAGGAAAAAATATTATCAACAACAATATTTTTTTGGTTCTACCTTTTTTCCGTAGATATATAATTTATTGAGATCTCTACATTCTCATTATTTTCAGGTACCTGGACCTCCCCTGAGGTCTTATCATTTTTTATGTCTCTAGGCTCTTCTTGAGCCACTACCTCAATATTATGATCACCTTGATCATTTGCTCCTTTCCTTCTTTGAGGATTTTTATCTTTAGAATTGATTGCTCTACCGCATTTCAAACGTGGATTAGACTCCTTTATATTAATTCATTATCTTATCGGGACATCAACTAGAATTGGAGAATATGTGACTTAGCCCACCCTTGGTAGACAAGTGAATACATCTGGCAGTCGATTTGCAACATTTTGCAAATAAATCATCTTTTGAAACTTTTATTTATATTGATTTATTCGAGGATCTAAATGAGATAGTGATAATGCATTCTAATCTATCTCCTTTTTCAGTTACTTATTTTCCCCCCTAATATTGGGTATACTGATTCATCAAAATGGCAATCAACAAATCTTGACGTAAATAAACCTCCAATCATAGGTTCCAAATATTTTATAATAGAAGAAGATTCATACCCAGCATATATCCTCAACCTAGTTTGAGCATCCATCTTTGTGAATTGTGGTGGGGCAATTGGAAAATATACCACACAACAAAAAATTCTAAGATGGGAAATATTTGCCTCCTGACAAAAAACTAATTGTAGTAAGGAGAATTTATGATAACTTATGGGCCCTATTCACACAAGTGTTGTTTCATACAAAATAGCATGACCCCAAACTTAAATGGGAAGTTTTGTTCTCATAAGCATTGGTCTGGCAGCCAATTGGAGACATTTTGTAATGACCCGAACGGTCGTATTAGGTAATTGCACTTCGCTAGGTAGTTTATGGGAATGAGTAGCTATATATGATGTATTATGAATTATGTGAATCATCAGTCATGGTTTTCAGGTTATTCAGAATTGATTTGGGAGAATGATTCTCAACTAGGAAGCTTTAAATTGGAAAAGTTGACCAAGTTTGGCTTTTTAGTATTTAATCTCAGATTGAAATTTTGATGGTTCTGTTAGCCCTGTTGGGTGACTTTGGACTTAGGAGTGTGTCTGGATTGTGATTTGGAGGTCTGTGGTTGAATTTGGCTTGAAATGGCGAAAGTTGGAATTGTTGGAAAGTTTGATCGGGAGCCAACTTTTTGATATAAGATTCAGATTGTGGTTCCGGAAATTGGAATAGCTTTGTTATGTCATTTGAAACTTGTGTGCAAAATTTGGGTTCATTCCAGATTGATTTGTTGTGTTTTGGAATGAGTTAAAGAGGTTGAAAAGTTCAAAGTTCATCAAGTTCTAATTGAGGTACGATTCATCATTTCGATGTTGTTAGGTGTGATTTGAGACCTCGAGCAGGTCCGTGTGGGCATGCTAACATGGGGTCCTAAGGGTCTTGGGCGTGTTTCAGATTGATTTTAGGCTATTTTTCATCAGGTATTCATTGCTGGTGTGTTCTGGTGTCTGGTGCCTCGGCTGTTCTTCGTGATCGCGGATTTAGAGGTGCGATCGCATAAAGGAAAATATGGAACTGGGTTGTTTCTTATTCGCGATCGCGACTCGATTTACGCTATCGCATATCTTGGTGAGGAATACCGTAAGCGTTCGCACAATAGGTGAAACTAGTATGGTTGGACACGTAATATAATGCGTTTTTATATTTTGACCGATTTTGGGCTTTTGATTAAAGATTCGGTCTTTATTGATTGAGTTTGTTTCCTTTGTCATTATTTGATGTATTTGTGTTGCTTTTTTTTAGTTTGAGCCGTTCGGAGGTCGGTACACGCAAGATGGCCTTTTTGGAGTATTGCTTGGCTTGCTCGATATTAGAATTGGCTTGTTCGAGGTAAGTAACACTTCTAAACTTGGTGTTGAGGGTATGAAACCCCGAATTATGTGTTATGTATTTCGTGTTGAGGTGACGCACATGCTAGGTGACGGGCGTGTGGGCGTGCACCGTCTGAATTGTGACTTCGCTATTTCGGTGGTACTGTGAAGTTACCTGACCTTACCTGTAACCATCAAAATTTCCAAGTATTTAAGCTATTAAGTTGTGATCTATGTTAGAAACCATGTCTAGGATACATGTTTATTCTGTTGAGACCCACCGAGGTGATTTCTACTATTGAGCTATCTGATTTCATTGCATTACATACTCATTCATACGCCTTCATATGCATATCATATATCAGTCTCTGTTACCATTTATTGATACATCACATCATTATTTTGGGATGATTTTTCATGTCATTGAGAGCCAGAGAGACTGGACAAATTAATGACTGAGTGAGGCCGAGGGCCTGATGGTGAGGATGTTTATGGGATCGGGCTGCACACCGCAACATATTTTTACTAATTTATGATGGGATCGGGTTGCACGCCGCAACATGTTTTTCTGATTTATGCCATGATTGGATTGTTTTAGCGCTTGGGATGAAAGAGCCCCTCTGAAGTCTGTGCACACCCCTAGTGGGCACAGGTACCTACTGAGTGCGAGCGCCGAGTGCTGGGTGATTGAGAGGATTGAGAGGCTGTGAGAACTCAGTGGATATGAGGACTGAGTGACTAGGAGGACTGAGTTACTGGGAATACTAAGTGAATTGATACTCTGGAGTATGCATATGGTTTTATCACAGAGTTGCATCGTGTTTGACATGCACGCTTGAATACAGGCATAGAGATGCATTTTCCTCATGTTGTACGGTATCACATCATTCATGAATTCTCATGCATATTGATATATAGGCATAGAGATGTATTTTCCTCATGCCATTTGAAAATGAAGAATTTATCGTGGAAAGCTTTTTGGGGAAAATTACAGTTTTCAAAGCTACGCATATTTTTTGGCAATTTCAGTAAAAAACTTGGGTTTCACTAATATACCTGAAAAAGCGGAACTATATTCGGGAACTATGGATAAGCTGGCCTTTTTATCTCTGAGTAGTTTCTTTTATTACTTGATTTATGTTGTTATGAACTATTGTTGGCTATTGGTGTTGGACCCGACCTTTGTTCTAGCTCGTCACTATTTTCAACCTAAGGTTCGGTTTGTTACTTATTGAATGTATTAGGGTCGGTTGTACTCATACTACACTTTTGCATCTTGCGTGCAGATGTTGGCTTTTGATATTGCTATGATCGACGGGAGTTGGGATTGAAGACGTACATGTGTTCCGGTTGTAGCTTTCTCTTGTTCATGGTAGCCTTAGGCTTACAAAAATCTGTTTATGTACATTTCGAACAGATGATGTATTTATTTCATACCAGCTTTCTAAATTCTAGTCTTAGAAGCTCATGATTATATACCAGTCCTTTGGGAATGTATCAGTTTTAGATATTTTCTTGTATTTAATTGTCTTATAAATTTCATTGGAATTGGTTAGTTGTTAATTGGCTTACCTAGTAGGTTGGGTTAGGTGCCATCACGACTAGTTAGATTTTGGGTCGTGACAGATTTGTGTTAGAGATATAGGTTCATAGGTTCTACAAGTCATGAGCAAGTGTCTAGTAGAGTCTTGCGGATCAGTATGATGACGTCCATACCTATCATCGAGAGGCTACATGGCATTTAAAATAATTTCCAATATTTCTTTTCTTATCGTGCGAAATTGATTCAGCTTGAAACATAACTCCTTGAATTCTTTCCACGCATTCATATGCGCATGTGAGCACTCGATATCAGTTGTGCATGGACAGATTGTGATTTCGAGGATGAGGTGTGAGTCGTGATTTTGGCGTCATGATGATGGGCCAGTTTGGATGACTTGAGGCTGGGTTTTAACTGTAGCTTGAGCATGGATATTTTAGTTGTGTGAGCACGTGCTTTTGGCTTATATGTCCAGTGGTGTCCCAATGGGTGGGATTTGTGGCTCGATGAGTGATTGGATGGCTATATGATGAGTATGATATGACTGCGGGAGGTGTTTGGATGGTTTGAAGGTGTTGAGAAGTGTTTTCTTAAGATGCAAAAGGACCATTGGGTACTTGATTTCTGTCTTGATGTGACGTATAGTCTCGATTCATGAATGTATTGAAGGATCTTTCATGTTGCTTGATTGTTTAACGAATTAGATTTGCTTGGGCTTGTTGATGGGTTCAGGCTCAAGAAGATTTAGTGATTACATAGTAGTTCTGGGTTTGAAAGGGGCATAAAGAGATGTCAGTTTGAGGCTAAGCAGGTGGGTTATAATCTGCTAGGTAATCTACGGATGTGTGATTCTTATGATGTTGTGTGGATGATTTTATTTTCTACCAGTGGGTTATATTTGTTCGATTTGAGTTTGGATCGGTGGTAATGGTTGGCCTGACCGTCACGAGGATAAATGCGATAGTCGCAGATGACTTGAAGTATTAGACGATTTGTGTTACATGAGCTTATGAAAGATTTAGTTGAATTTCAGTGCGAGATTATGGCAGTAATAGAGTATGGGTATTGTGAGTTATTGACTATTGTGGTCAATGGCTTTGAGCCAAGTGGGGAAGTCTTCTATCGACGATTTGATTGCATGGTTATGTGTCGTATCGATTTAAGTCTGAGACATACTTGTGAATCAGTTATGACTTGCACAAGTTGAGTTCAAGGATGACTCGAGTGAAGGAATTTCTGGGTATGGGTTGCATTACACTCTATGGGTATATGGGAATTCATGGAATGATTGAGTTGTTATTCGTGAAGGATGTAGTGTGCATGGAGTAGGAATTTGCTTGGTTACGTTAAGGTGGGGATTACTTCTTTGGGCTATCACTGTGTTAATTGAGCAGAAGTCGTTCGGCTCGTTTTGGTGGTGTAATTAAGATTTGAGCAGAGTGGATGACTCTCGAGAAGGTTGTAATTGATTCAAGATTCATGCGTAGCAATTGAGAATTTTTCGGATTTGTATATGGCTAGAATTGGAGATTTAAGTTGGATGGTGTCGAGACTTGTGGCATTTCTATCATTGTGTATTATACACTTCAGAATCAAGGAGGTGAAGGAAAACTATTTTAGGTTCACATAAGGTCTCTTCGGAGTGGGTGTATCAGTTGTAGTGCCTTGGGGGTGCTTAAGAGAAAGTTCAGTGGCATATGGGCTTTAGGGCAGTGTGATTTTATTCTAGGATCTCGTGGGGTGACTTTTGGTTAAGGATCGTGATGTTCTGGCAAGGAGAAGTTTCACGTTGAGGGTAATGCGGTAAGAACTCGGAGAAATAAGACCGTTTGGTAGTAGGTTGGATCAACACGCTAATAGGTATGATCGGTTCTTTTGGTACTTATGATGTGGTGAGTCTTTACAGGTGCTTTGTGCAAATAATCTTGGGTTTGGCGACCTGCGCGACTTGATTTAGTTAGAGATATTGAGTTCTGATAGCTTGGTTATGCGCAAATAGATTCCAAAGAGTTCTCGATGATTTCTATCACGGTTCGAGGTGGATATTTCCTACTGGCGTGAGGAAAATGTTGCGTATTGGGATTTTCTCTTGGATGAGATCAAGTGAAAGGTCTATGACAGATCGGATATGTATTCTGCTAGCTACTTAGAGTTGATCATGAGATACTTGTGCGTTTCATATGATGACATGATATCAAGATTTGTATGTGCAAGGTTGCGGCTCAGTTTTGAAGCGGAGGTCATGAATTTCTAGGGAGCATGAACGGTTTTCGAGGTTTAGATGAATGCTATAAATATTTGGTATTGCCTGAGGAGAGTGTATATTTCAGAAGGTGCACTGTGTTTTGACTTGTGGATTCTTTATTGATATTGCGGTACTTGCCTGGTAGATTGACTGTTGGTATGCAGATTTTGCTATGTGGCACGGAAGAATTATGGAAGTATTCCTCATGGGATGATCATGTATGAAAGATGTGTTAGACATTCGGGTGGTAGATTTGGAAGCATATATGGTGATTCATGTGTTCTGTGAATTTGGATACTGGGAGTTCTCATAAGCAGATTATTTCGTGGTTGTGGGTTGTGAAGTTGTGGCCAAAGCAAGACAGATGATAGTATGTGTTATGATTCAGTCATTGTGGACTTTCAGAGGGTTATGTATCTATCTGTGGGTGGCCAGAGTTGATTTGGGGTCCATTGGTAGGCCCAATAAGGATGTGTATTCTACACCGAGTCGAATTGGCCGACTCCGTGTTGCTATTATTGAGGGATGTTCCATTCGGTTAGAGTTGAGTTTATTCGTGTTCTAATATGATCTATGAGTTACCCTTCTATTCTACGAGAGGTTGTGATTCGTTGGTTATATACCCACATGGTGCGGTTCTATTTGGGCGTTAAAGCGGAATTTGAGCGAGATGGGTAATTGGGTGATGCATGATTGATTGTGCATTAGTTATGTTCTTTCGGGTTTGTGTGGCATTGTGCCATTACTTCTACGTGGTTATGGTCATGCACATTGGGTAACTGATGTCGAGTTTCCCGTGGTTATTGATGTTGAGCAGGGTGGCTTGAGTTTCATATAGACCAGTGTTTGGGTGGGATCATGCATTGCAGCAGAGTTATGTTGAGATATGATCCTTTTTGTTAGATTCATGTGTTATGGTTCTACGGTGTGCGATGGGTTCTTAGCATTGTGTTGTGCTGATACTTGTTGATCTTGCAGGACGGTTCTCTCATTTGGGTCATTTTTCGTGTTTGAATACATATGAATTATTGTGAATTGGTGCACGGATTGCACGGTTTGTGGCTTAAGGTTGTATTGGTGTGGCATGTCAAAAGAGTAGTTGGTATTTGATTAGACGAGGTTGTTGGACCTAGAATGGATACTATCGGATATGATTATAGCATATATGGAGGATAATATCGGTAGTCGGCATAGAAATTTGCTAAAGTTCTTGTTGAAGGAGAGAGAGCTCCATGACTTGTTGATATGATAAATGGTTATGAATTTCTGCGTGTTCCTTTCACCATCAATAATGTACGAAGGTTTTAGAAGGAGGTTTTGTTTGATATGAGGTTTATTACCAGTACTGAGTTATTTTAAGCAGCTACAGTGATTAGAAGTTTTTGCAGTGAGTATGTGAGTTATGAGGTATATCATGTGATTGTGTCTTGGGTTACAGTTATGGCTCGATGTAGCTTGTTCAGACTTATACAGTGTATATATGCAAGATTTGGGCCTTATGGGAAATTCCGGATGTTGGAAAAATTAGATTTTAAGGTCTATGGGATAAGATTGAATTAATGATCTTCAGTATGTTGTGTTGTCGAGCCTATATAGAATAGGGTGATGTGGGATCACCCTCGGGTATGTGCATGGTAAGATTACACTGTGGTTTGGTGGCTTTGGAACAACACTGGGCACGTTCGAGGACCAACGTATGTGGAGGAGGTTGTAACGACCCGATCGATTGTATTGGGAAATTATATTTCTCTCGGTAGCTTAGGGGCATGAGTAGCTCCGTATGATGTATTACGACTTATGTGAATCGTCGGTCTTGGTTTTTAGGTTATTCAGAATTGATTTGGGAGAATAATTCTCAACTAGGAAGCTTTAAATTGGAAGAGTTGACCAAGTTTGGCTTTTTAGTATTTGACCTCGGATTGGAGTTTTTATGGTTTTGTTAGCTCCATTGGGTGATTTTGGACTTAGGAACGTATTCGGATTGTGATTTAGAGGTCAGTGGTTGAATTTGGCTTGAAATGGCGAAAGTTGGAATTTTTGAAAAGTTTGACCGAGAGTGGACTTCTTTATATCATATTCGGATTGTGGTTCCTGGAAATGGAAGAGCTTCGTTATGTCATTTGGGACTTGTGTGCAAAATTTAAGTTCATTCCGGGTTGATTTGCTATGTTTCGACACGAATTATGGAAGTTGAAAAGTTCAAAGTTCATCAAGTTCGAATCGAGGTGCGATTCGTTGTTTCGATGTTGTTAGGTGTGATTTGAGACCTCGAGTAGGTACGTATTATGTATGGGACTTATGGACATGCTCGGACGAGGTACCAAGGGTCTTGGGCGTGTTTCAGATTGATTTTGGGCTATTTTTCTTCATTTATTCATTGTTGGTGTGTTCTGGTGTCTGGTGCCTCGGTTGTTCTTCGCGATCGTGGATTTGGAGGTGAGACCACGTAAAGGAAAATATGGGGCTGGGATGTTTCCTATTCGGGGTCACAACTGGATTGACTCTATCCCATAGCTTGGTGAGGAATACGGTACGCGTCCGCACAACAAGGCTGCATTCGCATAGTGTTTAGACTGGGCAGCTGGGAATTTGGAATTTCTTATACGCGTTCGCGTAATACTGTACATGTTCGAAAATCTTGGTTGCATGTGTGCTTCGCATTCTCGTGAGTACGTTTGTTATCGCATTGTTATTGTTGGGAAGCAGTGTGGTTTGTTCTTCGCGTTAGCGAAGCTTTGTTCGTGATCACATAAAGTATTTTCTGAGTGGTGGAATTTTCTTCTTTGCGATCGCGATGGTATTTCCGCGATCGTGGTTCATTCATTCGTCCAGTGGTTATAAAGTACTCTATTTTGGGAGTTTCAGCCATTTTTATATTTTTGGAGCTATGGAGCTCAGATTGAGGTGATTCTTGAAGTAATTTTCATCATGTGGACTGGGGTAAGTGTTCTTTACTCATTTTTTTGTTTTATATCATGAATCTATCTTTGTTTTTGGCATTTGATTGAAGGCTCCAAAAGAGAAAATTTTGGGGGGTTTTAGCCTAAAGTCTCATAAAGAAAACTTTTGTGTTTGGACTCGTAATTTAATGGGTTTTCGAATTTTGTGAGCTTTATTGGGTTCCAAGGCGCAGGCTCAGTTTTGACTTTTTGGCCGATTTTGGTCTTTTGATTAAAGATTCGGCCTTTATTGATTGGGCTTGTTTCTTTTGGCATTATTTGATGTATTTGAGTTGATTTTGGCTAGTTTTGAGCCATTCAGAGATCGAAACGCACGAGATGGCATTTTTGGAGTATTGCTTGGCTTGCTTGGTATTGGAATTGGCTTGTTCGAGGTAAGTAACGCTCCTAAACTTGATGTTGAGGGTATGAAACCCCGAATTACATATTATGTGTTTCGTGTTGAGGTGACGCACATGCTAGGTGACGGGCGTGTGGGCGTACACCGTCTGAATTGTGACTCCGCTATTTTTGTAGTACTGCGTAGTTACCTGACCTTACCTGTAATCATGAAATTTCTAAGTACTTGAGCTATTGAGTTGTGATCCATGTTAGAAACTATGTCAAGGCTACATGGTTATTCTGTTGAGACCCGCCGAGGTCATTTCTGTTGTGGAGCTATCAGATTTTATTGCATTACATACTCAGTCATACGCATTCATATACATATCATATCTCAGTCTCTGTTACCATTTATTGATACATCACATCATTATTCTTGGATGATATTTTATGTCATTGAGAGCCTGAGAGACTGGAGAGATTGATGACTGAGTGAGGCCGAGGGCCTGATAGTAAGGATGTTTATGGGATCGGGTTGCACGCCGCATCATATTTTTACTGATTTTTTATGGGATCGGGCTGCACATCGCAGCATGGTTTTGCTGATTTATGATGGGATCAGGCTGCACACCGCATCATATTTTACTGGTTTATTCAATGATTGGCTTGTTATAGCGCTTGGGATGAAGGAGCCCCTCCGGAGTCTGTACACACTTCCAATGAACGCAGGTACCTACTGAGTGCAAGTGTCGGGTGCCGAGTGACTGGGAGGATTGAGTTGTCACGACCCAAACCGATGGGCCATGACGGGCACCCGGTACTTTACTCAACCGAGTACCAACATAACGTATCCTTTTGTATCATACTATTATAGATAACTAAGCCGGAAAGGCTGCCGTGAGATAAGTAGAATACAACATGTAATACCAACTTATACCTAAGACATACGGGCCTATAAGGCCAAAATAACCGCTCGTACACTGAACATAGGCCGACAAGGCCATACAATCTTTTACGTACATGATGTCTGTCTACAAGCCTCTAAGTATACATAATTATCGTAAAGGTCGGGACAGAGCCCTGTCATACCAAAAAATACACGTCCAAATCATACTGACCAAACAAGCAACTCCGGAGCAAATGGAGCGCACCAACACCTTCCGCTGAGCTGATAGCCTACTTGGAGGACTCTTGACCTGTCTATCCGGACCTACGGGCATGAAACACAGCGTCCCCGGCAAAGGGACGTCAGTACAAATAATGTACCGAGTATGTAAGGAATGAAAATCAGTAAATAATAGACATGAGAGAAACATGGAGTAAAAGACTCCACATGTATGTCTGAATAGCTCTGTAAATAATTTCATATTTATAGTGGCATGCATATGCATATAAATTTCATACCATGCATAGGTATATGCGTTCATAACATCATCAAGTCTCTGAGGGTATCCCATTATATCATCTCGGCCACTATGGGCAAATCATCAACGCATACCAGCTGATTAGGTGGTGGTGCGTATATAATGTTGTAACATTTTCCCATATCCCATATACATATAATATACGCGTATATAACGCCATATGGTCATGGTTCAATGTACATGTATAAATGCATGAAATGCATTAGAAATATTTTAATAAGATTTCTCGGAATCTCATAAAAATCAATATGCATTTAGGATAAACTTTATCAAATACGTATTTTTCTGAGACCCATAAACAGAAGATATAATAATAATTCACATGGGGAATCAAGAATATAGATACCCCTAGTATTTCTATGAATAGAGTCATTTATGAAAGTTGCGTATTTTGCTCGTTTCACTTGTATTATTTGGATCATGCCAAAAAGAAAGAAGGGATAGCCTTAACATACCTGAGCCAATTCTCTTGACAATCCTTCTAACACACGTTAATTGCGATAAATCACGTAATGGAGTATCAAAGTAGGAAAAAATATGTATGATATTCTTGAGAAAGATTTCACTGTACTCCCTTATAATCGCAATTCTCTCGTTGGTAAGTAGTCTTGTATGAAATTTGTAGCAAATTATATTGCTAACACTTTGAATGAGTTGCTGAAGCTTTCTTTGTCATTGTAGATGCTAACACTTTGTGAGTTGCTGAAGCTTTCTTTGTCATTGTAGAGAATAAAAATGAATTTAGAAAGGTTTTTCAAGTCTTTGGGTGTGGGCCCCACTTATGTGGCATAGTTGGCCAAAGGCTTTTCCAAATTTTGCCACCTCTGATGTGAATTTAAGAGTCACGTTTGAGCTTTAATTAAGACTCCTTGGCTGCGACGTTAGGAGCTTCTCAAATTTATTCAAAATAATTCACCCCTTTCCTTAATTAATTTATTAATCCTCCATTAATTTAATAATTAACTAATTACCCATATAATTAAGAATTATCTCAACTTACTTAAAATATTAATCACATTTAACATACCTTATACACCTTACTATTATGGTCATGTAGTACCTTGTATGGTACTAGTCCATAAATATCGGGTATTTTGGCTCGGACCGCATTTTATCCCAAAATGTCAAACTTCGACAAAAATTCATTTTCTTCGATTTTCTTATCCTATCACCTTCACGAATTTACTCCTTACTTGTTTGAAATAGCATAATTCTTAAAATCTCAAAATAATCTCATTTACGTCAATTAACTTACGACGAAACTTTAACATACGAAAATGAGGGATGTAACATCTCAATCAATTTACTTATAGCGTACTTTCACGTACGAAAATATGGGATGTAACATGAGTGACTGGTAGGACTGAGTGAATTGATACTCTGGGAGTATGCATATGGTTTTATCACAGAGTTGAATCGCATTTGACATGAACGCTTGACATACATGCATAGGGATGCATCTTCCTCATACTGTACGGTATCACGTCATTCATGACTTCTCACGCATATTGATATATAGGCATAGATATGTATTTTCCTCATGCCATTTGAAAATGAAGCATTTACCGTGGAAAACTTTTTGGGGAAAATTACAGTTTTCAAAGTTACTCATATTTATTTGGCGATTTCGATAAAAGACTTGGGTTTCACTGATATACTTGAAAAAACGGAACTATTTTCGGGAAATATGAATAAGCTGAGCTTTTTTATCTCTGAGTAATTTCTTTTATTACTTGATTTATGTTGTTATGAACAATTGTTGGCTATTGGTGTTGGACCCGACCTTTGTTCTAGCTTGTCACTATTTTCAACCTAAGGTTCGGTTTGTTACTTATTGAATGTATTGGGGTCGGTTGTACTCATACTACATTTCTGCATCTTGCGTGCAGATGTTGGTTGTTGATGTTTCTGTGATCGACGGGAGCTGGGATTGAAGACGTACCTGTGTTCCGATTGTAGCTTCCTCTTGTTCATGGTAGCCTTAGGCTTATAAAAATCTGTTTATGTACATTTCGAACATATGATGTATTTATTTCATACCAGCTTTGTAAACTCTTATCTTAGAAACTCATGATTTGTACTACCAGTCCTTGGGGAATGTATCAGTTTCAGATATTTTATTATATTTAATTGTCTTATAAATTTCATTGGAATTGGCTAGTTGTTAATTGGCTTACCTAGCGGTTGGGTTAGGTGTCATCATGACTAGTTGAATTTTAGGTCGTTACGCATTTGATCAATGATTCTGCTAGACTATTTTGAGTGTGAACATGAGCAACATGATGCTTAATTGTTATCCCAGTTGATATACAATAGTCACTACAAGCCTGAGATGTAAACTCACCTGCATTATCAAGACGGATTTTGTTAATTGCATAATATGAAAATTATGCTCTTAACTTTATTATTTGAGACAACAATATCGCAAATGTCATATTGCGAGTTGATAACAAGCACACATATGACCATCTAGTAGATACATCTAATAAACCATATAATACTTGAATGGTCCACATGGATAGTATATGGGCCCACATATATCGCGTTGTATATATTCCATAAATGCAGGGGATTTAATCCCAACCTTAACGTTGTTGATGGTCTAATAATCGATTTTCCTTAAGAACAAGAAGAATAGAGAAGTCTTTCGATTGAAGAATCGTCTGGTTCTTCAATGTGTGTCCATGTGAATTATCATTTATTTTGTGTATCATATTAGAATCGGGATGGCCCAACTGGTCATTCCAAATGATAAAATCATTAGAACCAGTAAATTTTTTATTATGGCATGTGATTCAACCTCACTAATACTTGTGTAGTACAATCTAGAGGAAAATGCGGGTAACTTTTCAGGTAAACATATTTTTCTCGCTTTTATTGTATTAATATAAAGGCATTCAATCTTTCCTTCATTGGTAGTCTCAACATGGTAGCCATTTTGGCGAATAGTTTTGAAACTCAATCAGTTTTGTTGAGACTTACTACAATACAAGACATTATATACATAAAAAAAAGTACATTATAAGAAATACGAAAACCTAACAACACTGTAAGATAACTTAAGGTGCTTGAAAACTAAAATAACTTAAGAAAGAACAAGACAATTAAAATACATATATAAAGCAACAACATAATTGGATTCCCAGTAAAATAAAAAAACTTTAGTTTTGATCCCCAAAGAAATCTCCAACTTCCAAATGAATAATATCATCGAGGTCCTCAAAATCATCACCTTTAAAATCATGATTTTCCTCGACATTATCATCATATTTATTTGATGGCCCCGTCTCAGCATCATTATGAAAGGTCAAGTGTGATTCCATCGGGGCACTAATAGAAAAGACTCTAACATTGTTAGCATTTTTTTTGGGGGAGTTTTGATAAAGCATGGCAAGATATCCAGCGGACGACATTCATGTTTCCAATGGCCTTTCATAGGGGTGTGCATTCGATTTATCGATTTGATTTTGACCCTTATCGATAATTGCTTATCGATTATCGATTTGTACATATGCTTATCGTTATCGTTTCAATAAGGTTTCGATTTTTTCGATTTCGATTTATCGACTTTTGGGGCTTATCGATTCGGTAATCGATTACACCAATAAGAAAATTTGCGGGATTCCACGAAACGTATATCGCTATAAACACGCCTAACTAATATGGATAAAAAGAAGCTAAAATAAGACAAACACCGTTTATAAAATAAAAATTATGTCAACAAGCACACGCAACGAAACTAAAGTAAAGGATCAAATGCATGCCACCAAAACTCCAACGGTATAAAAAAAATACATCATCAAGGCTAATTCTGTTTTTCATTAATTTGAATTTCATTCTCTTGAGTTTAAATATGATCATTCGTTAAATGTGATATCCCTTGCTGAAACTACTAACCTTTAAACATGGAAGAAATTAAGAAAAATATTAAGAACTTTGTAATACATCACATTCTTTTACAAGTATATTATTTAAAAT
>ML282567.1:0-27755 GCA_005239495.1 Nicotiana undulata | reverse complement strand
AAAAAAAAAAAAAAAAAAAAAAAAAAAAAAAAAAAAAAAAAAAAAAAAAAAAAAAAAAAATAAGAATGTATATTAACAAGTCAGGAAATTAATATATTATTTAACTATTTTAAGCAATACAATAAAATTATGTTGGGACTTAGGGTAAAGGAAATGGTATTATAAAATAAGGGTATATTTATCTTTTTAGTATATCTTATCGGTTTATCGATAAATCGATAAACCGATAACCGAAGAGGATAAAATCGAAATCGAAATCGATAAATCGATAAGGAAAATTTCGAAATCGAAATCGAAATCGATAAATCGATAAACCGATATCGATAAACCGATAACAAATAATCGATTCGATTTATCGATAAACCGATTCGAATGCACACCCCTAGCCTTTCATACCATATCAATGACAGTTATTGTCTTTGCCTCTTGAAGGTTTAATTTAGAACTCATAGTGTTCTCCTGTTTATAATGACCACCACGATTACGATTATTATATCGTCCTTTTCCATGTCACATACATTCATATGGCCCTGATGAGTGTTTTGATTACTTTCAAACTTATCACGTGCTGCTAGCACATTCGCTTCCACAAATGGAGTAGATCCAGCGGGCAGGCCTCATGATTTTTCATCAAAAGAGTATTATGTTACTTAGCCACCAGAAGGTATGAGATTAACTCAGAATATTTTCTGAAACCCCTTTCATGGTATTGTTGCTGTAACACCATATTTGAGGCATGAGAAGTCGTAAGAGTCTTTTCCAACAAGTCTTCATTATTTATAGTTTCCCCACATAATTTTAGTTGGGAAGTTTCAAATACAGCAGTGTTATACTTGCTTACGGTCTTAAATTTTTGTAACCATAAGTGTATCCACGCATAACGAGCCCTTGGCAATATCGTTGCCTTAAGGTGGTCATACCTTTCCTTCAAGCCAGTCCACAATTCAAGTGGATCTTTCACAGTCAGATATACAACCTTCAATCCTTCATCTAGATGATGACGAAGGAAAATCATAGCCTTCGCTTTGTCTCCACTTGGCTTATTTGAGTAATGGTATCACCAAGACCTTTAGCGTCTAAGTGAATTTCAGCATCGAGAACCCACAATAAATACTAGTTTTTTTCGGAAATGTCAAGTGCCACAAATTCAAGCTTTGATAAATTTGACATTGTAAAAATTATCAAAGAAAATAACTCAAGTTAGAAAAAGGATAATGATGTAATGAAACAAATACCATAAGGCAATGAGGATGAGATTAACGGTACCATCATATCCTTAATCTTTATTGATAATACTGATTCACGATCAACAACCAGTTATTAAGAATTAGATAATATATGATCATGCTAGTTCTTTATATAAGCCAAAATATGGAGTCATATTCTAAAAGCATATAAGCATACATGGACACAGAATTACGTAATAAAATTGAAAGCATGGCATACATTTGCACAATAATTGAACACATAAGTTCGGAGCTATGTATGTCAAGTTTCTGTTATGTTTTCATCTCATAAACTGAAAGAATTAAGGCACCAAGAAACCATATTAGATGTGTGAATTATATAGCATTCATCTTTCCTCTTACGCAAGACAAAGCATATTATAAGTAAGTCAAAAGGAATAGATTCCACCTATACAGATACATAGCGGCAGTACCAAAAAAAGCTTTAATTTTAAAAGAAATATACCAGTTGATAAAGTAATAGTAGTATGAATCCGATGTGAGTGAAATACAAAGCTTAGAGACTCGTGTTGATAACGTGTTATAAAATAAAAATAATGTAGCAAAATACAGTAACAAGAACAAAGATAATATAAGAGATGAGAGAACTCTTTTCTTTCTTTTACACTGTGTGTCTTTACCCACACGAATTTACAAGATTATTTATAAACCTAAAAAGTGAACTTTCACTCCGTCAAAGAGTAAAAGTGATTTGAAAGAGCTCAACAACTTGCAAGGGGGCCTTGGGTGCTTATGGGTGATTATAATGTTGTATTATATGCAAATGAAAGAGTAAATGGCAGGTCAATTCAGGAAGCAGAAGTAAGAGACTTCAGTAGGTTCTTATCTGAAACAGGCTTGACTGAGATGAAAATAATTGGAAGAAACTTTATATGGATAAATGGTCTGATCCTCAGCAAAATCGATAAAGCATTGGTCAATTCTGGTTGGATGCACCTGTTACCACAACTGGATGTTGTTATTATGGACCCTTATTTCTCAAATCATACTCCACAGTCTATCAGATTTGATGGTGATAGAAGGAAAGCTGCAAGACCTTTCAAATTCTTCAATTGTTTGGCTGAACACAAAGAGTTTCTCAAAATAATAGAGGACAACTGGACAGGTTTTGAGCAGGGGTCACATATGAGGAATGTATGGACTAAACTGCAAAGATTAAAGCAAGAACTGAAGAAGTTGAATCAGACTGAATATGCTGGTGTAGAAGCTAGGGTGAAAGTTGCTAGACAGAAGCTTAAAGAAGTACAAGAGCAAATGAGAGACCACCCCCATCAGCCAGAACTATTTGAGGTAGAGAAGGAGAGGAAAATGCAGTTGGAGAAATGGGACAATATTGAGGAAATCATCTACAAGCAGAAATCTAGAGTAAAGTGGTTGAAGCTGGGAGATTCAAATACATCCTACTTTCATGCTTGTATGAAGAACAGGATAACTCAAAACAGAATAAGGAATATAGCAAATGTTGCGGGGGAATTAATCCAAACTGATGAAGGAATTGAGGAAGAAATCACTAGATTTTACAAACAATTCCTAGGGACCTCTGCAAGGCAATTACCAACTATACAGATTGAAACAATGATGGAGGGACATGTGCTAGATAGAGAGAAACAATTAATCCTAATTGGGGTTGTTTCAAGGGAAGAGGTTCTGAATGCAGTTCAGGATATTGATGATTCTAAAGAACCTGGTTGTTTGATGGGTTTAATGCATTCTTCTTTAAGAAGACATGGTCAATTCTGGGTGAAGATAGTATAGCTGATACTAATGAATTTTTTGAGATAGGGGTCTTATATAAACCTATTAATTGTACAATTGTTACCCTAATACCAAAAGTTAAGAGTCCTACTACAATTAGAGAGTATAGGCCAATCTCTTGTTGTATTGTTCTGTACAAGATTATTTCAAAAATCTTTACCAAGAGGCTACAAGGGGTTATGGATTTACTTGTTGATAGAAGCAAATCTGCTTTTGTCCCGGGAAGACTTATTAGTGACAATATCATACTAAGTCATGAACTTGTGAAGGGTTATGGAAGAAAGGGGATCTCCCCTAGGTGTATGCTTAAAATCGACATGCAGAAAGCATATAATTCAGTTGAGTGGGATTTCCTCGAACAAGTTTTGGCATGTCTAAATGTTCCTGAGAAGTTTGTTAAGTAGATTATGGGTTGTGTCAAGACTGTGTCATACTCTATAATTATTAATGGCAAACCAACAAGCCCTTTCCCAGCAAGTAAGGGACTACAGCAAGGAGACCTTTTGTCTCCCTATCTTTTTGTCCTTGCTATGAAATATTTCAATAGAATACTGAAAACTCTTAAACAAAGCCTGATTTCAACTACCACCCCAAGTGTGCCAAGATGAACATAATTCAGTTGGGTTTTGCTGATGACCTACTGTTATTTTGTAGGGGTGATTTACTTTCAGTCCAAATGTCATATGAGTGTTTCGAGAGTTTCTCCGCATCATCAGGGTTGGTGGAAAATATTGATAAAAGTTCTATCTTCTTTGGGGGAGTGATCATGCAGATTGAACAGAAGATACTGAGTTGCTTGGAGTTTACAAAAAGGGAATTACCAATAAAATATCTGGGTGTACCCTTGAGTAATAAAAGAATGACTATGATGCAGTGCAAGCCTTTGTTGGAAAAACTGCTAGGCAGGATCACTTCTTGAACTTCAAAGCATCTATCCTATGTGTGATGACCCAAAAGTTCATCCCTTATTTTACATGTCAAAACGGTGTTCCGAGACCTTGAAAGCCTCTTTTTATCCCACCTAGTTTTGCCTGCGCATCCCGGGCGTATAGCCGGGAAGCTTTTATATGAAAAACTGAGAAAATGATTAAAAAAAATTGATTTTAGTTGACTTCGGTCAACATTTTGGGAAAACGGACCCGTACCCGTGATTTAACGGTCTCAAAGGGTCCGTAAGAAAATATGGGACTTGAGCGTATGCCCGAAATCGAATTCCGAGGTCCCAAGCCCGAGAAATGAATTTTTGAAAGAAATTATTTTTCTAAAAATATATGAGATTTTAGAAATTTGATTATATTTGAAATTTATGGTATCGGGCCCGTATTTTAGTTCTGGATCCCGATACAGGTTCAATATGATAATTATGATATGTCTATAAACTTTGGTAAGAAACGGAAGTCGTTTGACGTGATTCGGACCCGTAGTAGTGAAATTTGATACTTTGGAAGTTTTGGAAATTTTCTTTGATTTTAAGGCTAAATTCGTTGTTTAAAGTGTTATTTTGGCGATTTGATCGCACGAGTAAGTCCGTATGATATTTTTGAGGTTGTGTGCATATTTGGTTTGGAGCCCCGAGGGCTCGGGTGAGTATCGGATAGGCGTCGGAGTGGTTTGAATTTAGAAAATCTAGTGTTTTTAGTTGTTGCTGGTGTCTGAGTTTTTACTCTATGCAAACGCATGGACACTCATGAAAACGCAGAGCACAAATTGGGAGGGGAGCAGATTGACACAATGCGAATGCATATAGCCAGGTGCGAACGCGGAGCTTTAGAAGTTCAATTTACGGTAACACACCCGGGGTGTAGGGAACGCATAACATAAGAGAGGGGATGGGGGCTGGGTAGTTGTAACCCTGTGCGAACGCGGCCTGTAGCTAGCGAACGCATAGGTCAGGGAAGTCACACCTATGAGAACGCGGCCAGGGCCCCGCGAACGCATAGGGTAATGGTCCAGTGTTATTAAACAGTAGCTAAAAACGGGACTGTTTCAAAACTTCATAACGTTTTCACTAAAACTCAAACTTGGGCGATTCTTGAAGGGGGATTTCACCACAAAATCATAGGTATGTATTCTTAGACTTGTTTTCTTCAATTTCCATCAACATCCATTAGATTTCTAGTCCTAAATTATGTTCTTAAGGGTAGAAAATTAGGGATTTGGGTAGAGTTAGGGCTTTTTGAATCATTGGAATTTAGGCCTCGTTTTGGGGTCGGATTCCAAAACTAATTACATATTCGGGTTCGTGGGTGAATGGGTGATCGGGTTTTAGTCCGAACCTCGTGTTTTGACCAAACGGGCCCGAGGTCGATTTTTGACGTTTTGGGAAGAATGCTAGAAAACCTATAATTAATCATTGAAATTGAATTATTTAGCGTTTATTGATGTTATTAAGTCAATTATGTCTAGATACAATTGATTTGGAGTCAAATTCAAAAGGGAAAGCGGTGATTGAGGCTTGATTTTGGTCGTGGAAGTCGAGGTAAGTGTTTGGCCTAACCTTAGCTTGAGGGAATCGGTGTTGTGTCCTATTTGCTATGTGTTAATATCATGTTCAACGTATAGGTCAGATTACGAGTACCTATACGTTGGTGTCAAGCATTCTCGTGAGTCGGATATTATGAATTATGTAGTTTTTATTGATATTTACTGTGTTATAGCTTGAGTTTCACTTTGTGGTTATTCATTTTGGTGGAAATTCTTGGTAATGAATATTTTTGAGTATTGGTTTCGGTTGAGAAATTATATGTGAAGATATGTACTTGAATGAGATTGATTATAGTTGTGTCCCTTGCAGGGATAGTGATAATTCTACTGTTGTTCCCTTGCCGGGATGTTATAATTTCTTATTGTGGTTCATATTGTTTATTTTTTCCTTGCCGGACTTCTATTATTGATATTGTTTGGGTGAGGAGGAGTGTAAAGCACGAAGGGTGATGTCGTGTATTGATTATTGTGAGGAAGAGTGTAAAGCACGAAGGGTGATGCCGTGTATTGATTATTGTGAGGATGAGAGTGTAAAAGCACGAAGGATGATTCCGTGTCATATTATGATATTAAAATTACGAAGGGTGATGANCCTAGCATGTTCCCCTTCTCTTTGTACTTAGTTGTTTACTTCCTGTTATCATTATTTCCCTACGTATACTATTAATTTGCACTTAGTCGTTTCTATTGATTATTGTGAGGATGAGAGTAAAAGCACGAATGGTGATGTCGTGCACTTGCATTTATTATTTGGTGAGGATGAGGGTAAAAGCACGAAGGGTGATGCCGTGCACTGTTTTCTCTGTGATGTTATTTCATGTTGTTGAAGTTGATATTGAATTGTTGTCTTATTCCGTTATTTCCTTTATTTGATATTTCTTTCCCCTAGCATGTTCCCCTTCTCTTTGTACTTAGTTGTTTACTTCCTGTTATCATTATTTCCCTACGTATACTATTAATTTGCACTTAGTCGTTTCTATTGATTATTGTGAGGATGAGAGTAAAAGCACGAATGGTGATGTCGTGCACTTGCATTTATTATTTGGTGAGGATGAGGGTAAAAGCACGAAGGGTGATGCCGTGCACTGTTTTCTCTGTGATGTTATTTCATGCTGTTGAAGTTGATATTGAATTGTTGTCTTATTCCGTTGTTTCCTTTATTTGATATTTCTTTCCCCTAGCATGTTCCCCTTCTCGTTGTACTTAGTTGTTTACTTCCTGTTATCATTATTTCCCTCCGTATACTATTAATTTGTACAGGTTGATTTGGTTGTCGTGTCCTAGCCTCGTCACTACTTCGCCGGGGTTAGGCTCGACACTTACTCAGTACATGGGGTCAGTTGTACTGATGCTACACTCTGTACATTTTTGTTGTGCAGATCCCAGTACAGAACCCTACGGACCTTAGAGAGAAGAGGTTGTCTTCAGTCCACGTGGAGACGTCGAGGTAGTCATGTTGGCGTCCGCAGGCCTTGGCGTCCCCTTCTACTTCTTTGTATTCTGTTCTAATTATCTCAGAAACAGATGTACTTATCTTATTCAGACCTTTATATGTATTATTCATAGACAGTCCGTGAGTTTGTGACTCCAAGGATTCGGGGATTTGTAATTGTGGAAATTTCATAAAGACATTAAATTGAGCTAATATATCTTGCTTCATTTGTACTTTTATTTATGTTAGCGTTATATTTCACCTGTCATTGAGTAGTAATAAAGGAATAAAGTAAATTAAGCATTCACATTGGCTTGCCTAGCGGGTTTAACGTTAGGCGCCATTACGGTCCCGACGGTGAAAAATTCGGGCCGTGACACTATGCTGGTAGGATACAATTGATTAAGAGTGTCCTATTTGCAGTTCAAACATATTGGTCTCCAATTTTTATTTTGCCAAAAAAGATAAGTAAGATGATAGAGGTCACTTGTAGAACCTTTCTCTGGACAGGGACTGCTGGGGGTATCTAAAAGAGCTTTATTGGCATGGGAGAAAATATGTTTGCCCAAGTCAGCTGGAGGTTTAAACGTCCTTGACTTCTTTAACTGGAATAGGGCTGCTATTTGCAAACTGTTGTGGAACCTGTCTAACAAGAAAGACAAGTTGTGGGTACAGTGGGTACACATTTACTATGGGAAGAAGGAGCAAGTATGGGAATCTAAAACTAGGCAAGCTGCGTGGATGATTCAGAAAATACTAAAAGCAAGGCAGTATATTGAAGAGGCTGGATTGAATATGGATGACTTACTAAACATGGATAGATTTTCCATCAAAAAGATGTATCTCGGATTAAGAGGCAACTATCCAAAAGTGGCTTGGAGAAGATTGATATGCAATAATCAAGGGTGTCCTAGATGGTTATTCACTCTCACACTGGTCGCACATCGGAGATTGAATACAAAAGACAAGCTAGTTAGTTGGGGAGTAAGAGATGAACATGTCCTTTCTGTGAGGAAGATAAGAGTATCAACCACTTGTTTTTCAGTTGTGTGTGGTCTGCTAATGTTTGGGTTAAGCTTCTGCAATGGCTAGGCATTCACAGAGCTGCTATGTGTTGGCAAGATGAGCTGGAGTGGGTTGTTTTGCACACGCGAAGAAAGACTGTTGTTGCTGCTATATACAGGATGGTGCTGGCAGGATCTATGTATTTTATATGGCAGGAGAGAAATCTGAGAATATTTCTGGCCAAAAGAAGAAGTTTTTGAGGTGGTTACAAGGTTGATTGTGCAGGAAATGTTTTGCAGAGGAACTATGCAGAATACTTTGGCAAGGAAAATGGAGCAGTACAACTACTATCCTTAGGAATGTAATAGTCAGTCTTATATGTGATAGGTAGTTGAGGAGATGAATGTAGAATTGCTGAAACTGGGATCTATATTGAGGTTCAGTTTAATTAGTTTGTGTTGTACATATGTTCATTGGTAATAAAATTCCTTTATTTACCAAAAAATAAAAGAGTAAAAGAAATGGAAGTAGTTAACATCAAATAGTAAGAGAAATGAGTGCCCATAGCAGCAGCGGCATCCACTCTCCTAAACTATTCACAACAAAGAATACCCCTTTTCTGACCTCACCGTGCAATTTTTCTACATAAGTATACGGATAACCTTTCACTGTTGTACAGAAGACAAGCTATCAATTTCAATGCTAAGAGTATTTCTTGATAGGCTGATCTTGGTGATGTCACATTCCGAAAAAGTAAAAACTTGGAACCTATGTTTAATAGCAAAATGAGGAAATATTTCGGCGGTGCCAAATATGCCGAAGCACCAAATCTTTGAACAATTTCAATATTTCGCCAGTGCCAATCATGCTACCCAATATTAGAGGCATGAATATTACTCTCTCTCTTCCGATTTATGTGAAGCTGTTAGACTTGGCTCGATATTTAAGAAAAAATAAATATTATTGAAATTTGTAGTCCTACATAAGTTAAAAATAAGTTCAAAGTATTTGTATAGTTATAAAAGCTTCTCATTAAGTGTAGAATTAGAAGTTTAAGCTGAATTGTTTCAAATTTAGAAAGGAGTCATTTTTGGAGCGGACCAAAAAAGAAATAGGTTCACATAAACTGGAACAGAGGGAGTACTTGATAATGAGAGTGTTTGGTTAAGCTTATAAGTTGATTAAATTAGCTTATAAGTACTTCTTATTTTATTTATGTGTTTGATAAACACTCAAAGTGCTTGTAAGTCAAGTGCTTACAAGCTAAAATCAGCAATAAGTCATAAGTTGGCCACCTCCAACTTATGGCTTTCAACTTGTAATTAAACACTTTTTGTTTGACCAGTTTATCTTTAATAATATTTTCTGGTTTACAAAATACTTTTCCCCAAAACAAAATTTCTAACTTTCTCTTTATTTCATATTCATTGTACATCTTCTTCATTTTTACGAAGAAACTTTTTAATTTATAATTTTTTGTAAAGCTTTTCAGATTATTTTAGTCAGTCTAACAAAAGAACTGTTTATCAACACTTTTTTAATTAAACTCATCAACGGCTTATTATCGAGTTCATATTTCTACCGAAATGCGTAAATACTTATTTTAAAAAATCAATTCCAACACTTCAAAAAACTTATTAGTTTATCAACTATTTACAATCCGCTAATCCAAATAGGCTCAATATCTTCTTTTTTTGGCATATTACTCGGGGTCAGTTCAGAGTTACGCTCTATAATAACTACTATAATAACTAAGCACGAAGGTTACGCTCATTGTGCTCGTGTTTGCCATGCTCATATGTTTGTATTCTTGAAGATAATTCATCTCTTTCAAGAAAATCATGACATGTCAAACCCTAGTAAGGTTTCGTTAACATCGACTTAACCATATATTCACCTCTTTTGTGGACCATCGTACGTCTCTACTGAGGTTTTATCAAAATCAAGATCAGATGTCATTCAATGGAAGCAGTTAAGTAAGGACTTTGGAGGCTGGATAACTTTGAAATTTTCCCTCAAACCATAAGCCCAAAATCACCTAATACTACGTGACCAAAAATGAAATAGGGGCCACGTGCAGGTGACCAAAAAAAAATTCTATCATTATATATTTTTTTAGATTTTCAGTTCTCAATGTTCCCACTTGTGTAACTAGTTCATTTACCCTAGAATCCATATATATATTATATAAGTCAAATAGCACATGGCCATCAAAGCTATTTCATGAAATCTATGAGACCAACTGTGATAAAATATTCCATATTACTTGTATATTCCACGAAAGCTCATGAAAACTATAACAGAAAATATTAAATTTCAAATTACAGTAGTAAAGATATAAAGAAATCATAGTCAACGATCTCAGATACAAGGAGGCATCTGAATCTACCTCATAAATTGAACAACTTAGCGCTGATGCATCATGTACTCATATGAATCTACCATTCTTTGTGTTTGAGCCTCTACGTCGACTGCATTGTTTATGAAACTTAACACAGTTGAGAGTTTCCTTTTCAATAACTATTTCTCTTTTCGAGTGAAATGAGAATTGAGTTTATTAAGGAACACAGTTTCACATATAAAATGTACTCATGTATTACTCTACATGATTATATGACAGCAAGACCATTCATTAAAGCAAGCATCTATATTCAAACGAAAGACAACACTGTATTTGGAATTAATGCTACTCCAACATTTAAGAAAAATGTACCTTTTCCAGGAATAAACTGTGTTCTTCAAAACTCAATAAGGGTCTTGATGAATAGAAATTTTTAAGTCTAAAAAAGAACTGATACCTACAAACTTTAACGTTCAAGTTGAAAATACTCATTTCTCTCTGCTACTATGTCTCATTTTCTCTTTGTACATCATAATCTCTCTTTTTATACGCTGGTTGGTATATGGCATCAATTTGCTGCAGTTCAAAGGCATAGACAAAGAAAAGTTAGACAAGGTTATTACCCAACTTCCGTTTATAATACCAGTAATAGCTAGTCACCATATCCGCGAAGAATTGTTGCAACAAATAACTAACATACATCAAAATGCAAATAAAACAAAAAGTATAAAATTCACAAGGATAAAGACAACAGTTAAACAAACTTTGCTGACCAACAAAAAAATGAACTTTGAATTTGTTAGGCAATGACAATAAGATATGAAGTTTTCCTCCTAGCAGAAATTTATGTGTACATGTTGAAAAAACAAATAGAAAAGCAAGACCTAGTAAACATAGCTTGAACTGACTTGTCTTATTTAGCTCTCCATCCCCCCCCCCCCCCCCCCCCCACACCTTTTATTGTATCAGTGAAAACAAAAATTGCAACTATTGCTTCAAAATAAAGAAAAAGCACCAAGTATGATCCAGTCTAATGTGGATGATGCTACATTTGCATTTCATAATTCTATCATGATTCAATATTTTTTTCAAGATATATTGTTGGATAATCTGTTGTTTTCCAGTTTGGCTGCCGACCTACAACAAACCCCTCTCTTACCCATTACCGGAGGCATTTTCAACTTCAGCTATATTTCACACTGACTACCAAAGTCGCACTGGTCCAGAACACATAAATTAACCAATAATATGTCAAGCTATTCAAGATATTTCACTATTTGGCTATGAAATGACAACCATTCATTTAATATTTGCTTTAACTGATAAAAAAAGAAACCAGCAATTAATGACAAAGAAGGGATGAAAACTTTTCATACATAAATGCAAGCCAACCATGCGTTTAGAGATCTCAATCCACAAAAGGACTTACTTATTAAATATTTAAGGTAGGAAAATGCAAGGGAAGAGAAAGAATAGGAGAGACTTACCAAGATCAAAAATGTACTATTAAATAAAGTTTTGCCAGCACAGTACTGAAGACATCAACATGAAGGACCGACGCTCCTTCCCTCTTCTTCGCTTTTGGCTCTCTGTTGCTGCCTCGGGGTCTCTGGTTGCTGCGGTGTCTGCTGCTGTTGTTGCTGCAGCAACAGCTGTGGCTGAAGATGAATCTGCTGGTGATGATGAGGATTATTTTGCTCCTGTTGAGGCTGCTGCGGCTGCTGAATCAGATTATAAGGATTATTCTCATAGGAGCCCAAAGCCAACGAAGCTGATATTGGTGAAGAACTCATTTGGTGAAATCCAG
Source organism: Nicotiana undulata (assembly GCA_005239495.1). Classification (NCBI taxonomy): domain Eukaryota; kingdom Viridiplantae; phylum Streptophyta; class Magnoliopsida; order Solanales; family Solanaceae; genus Nicotiana; species Nicotiana undulata. The sequence continues at coordinate 15,684 of ML282567.1, read as the reverse complement.
TAGCAGTCACTGAGCCTGTTTCGTCAAACCCACTGTTAAACCTTACAATATCTTGTTGCTGAGGATGCTGCTGTTGTTGCTGTTGCTGCTGCTCATAATTCCTAAGCATCTCCTGTTGTTCCCTTGCAGCCATTGCTGCTGCTAATTGCTGAGCTTCAATTGTCTGCTGCTGCTGCTGAGGGTCACGGATCATTAACTGACCACCATGTGGGACCCCAGTTGGCATTCCTAACATTGGGTTCATATTAAAAGGCATCATAGTACTAGAAGATGGATTATTCATATGATGCGGTTGGAGAAACCCTTGAGGTTGAAGAATTGGTAGCATTGCTGATGGCCCAATGTAAGTAGCTAACTCCTTTTTCGCATTCAGTAAATCATCTTGAACTTGCCTAAGCTTATGTTGAAGCACTGAAATAAGGCCAACACAACCATAGACTGGGTCTCTCAGGCGATATTCAGCCTCATAAGCAAGGGAATTCACAGCATCTTCCCTTTGAGCAGCATTGAGTTCGTTGAGCAATTTAGCCACGTTACTGGCACCAAAGACTTTGTGGACATTGGCGAATTTCTGAGGCTGATCTGGTGGAAAATATGGTGCAAAGACACACTCTTGGGTGCATTTTCGGCGTAAGAATTTGCACGCCGCGCATGGAGAATTTGACGACGACATCCTTTGGTTCCTAAAAAATGTACACATCAATCCAACAAAACACATAAAAAGATTTTAAAGAACTAGAACTTATTATAAATGGAAGAGAATATATGGGTGTTCGCACTCATAAATATACTAAATCGAAACAAGTAGAGCATAAATTAATCAAGAAATGATTATTATACACAAAGAAAAATAAAGAAAGGATATGTGGCATTCAACGAAGTTTCATTTACCGATTTTAGAGAAGCTGTAAGCCATTAATGGCTTAGCAAATCGAAGTGGACATGGCAAGTTAATAAAATCATATATACAGTAAAGCCTTTTCTTTTCGTATTATTTTCGTTTTCATTGTTATAATTAAAGGAAGCCAGAAAGCGTAAATATAGCAACTGTAGAGTGATATAGAAACATATCCGAAAGGTTTGATCCGATTTTTCCGAGAAACCCTGGAGTCATATTAAAAAGTTTAACGACGTCCTTTGCCAACAAATAAAAACAAAAAATATATATAAAACCAACCATGAACAAAACAAAAAACCAAAAAAAAAAAAAAAAAGGAAAAAGTGAAAAACCAGAAGATATAGGCTAAACTTGCAGTGTATCACAAAAGATGCCAAGTTAGCGAAGGAGACTTGAACGAAAACAAAATTTCACCTCACTCTCGCTTTTCTCTCTCTAACTTGATAAACTTGGAATGCAAGAAATCTTTTGTTTACGGATCTTTCAAGATCAATGACTTCTTTTTATATCAAAATCACACATTAATGGATTCTCTGAGATCCTTCCTTATCGAACCAGCCAAGAAAAAGATCAGAATAAAACAAAGGAACCCAATCAAAAATCAAAAGACGAGTTCAAAAAAGAAAAACAAGACGATAAAATAAAATAAAAGAAAAGAGTACAAACAAAACGTGAAATCAGAAAATTCATTCACCTTTTTTATGTAGCAAACCCTATTCAGATCACTCCGTAACCCTTTTCTCTCTCTCCCTCTCCTCAACTCAATTCATCTGCAAAACCACAAAAACAAAAATGGAGTGAACAAAGAATGAGGGCTGAAACCTTCGATGTGAGTAGAAAAATCGACATCTATAAGCCGTATAAAATCGAAAAAAAGGAAAAAATAAGGGAAAAAATGGATAAAGTATTGAAAAGAAAGAAGGAGTGAACCTTGGGATAAGCGAGTGGAGGTTTAGGGCTGGAGTTCGAAAGCTCTTGATCCGATCTTCAAGTTTCACGATCCCAGTAGAAGAAACAAAAGGAATTAACAAGAAGAAATGAGAAAACCCAGCTATTCTTTTTTTATTGTTTTATCACTGAAATAAGAATGAGAAAGAGAGATATAGAGAGGAGTCAAGTAATATAAATGAAATGATTAAAAAAAGTGATTATAAATGAAACATCAGTATCATGGAATAGAAGTCCACGTAAACTAAATTAAATGAATGGTCGAATCTGTAAATAAATTCTTTTTAAGGGGTTAAAGATAAAGAATAAACCCCCTTAACGGCTTACCTTCTATTATTGACCGTCGATGTGATCAGAAACGCAGTGTTGACCGTCTGATCCTTTGCCCTGAGTGATGAATAAATGCGACTATGTCGAGGAAAAATTAAAATAAATGCAACTCTGTGTTACCTCTTTGTCCCTGCGCTAATTTCATCCTTTTCCCAAATTACCCCTACACTGAGGGGTGTGCTTAGAAAAAAGACTTCAACTTGCATAGAATCACAAAACTGCCCTCGCATTTAATTACTTCCCCTAACAATTAACATATCAAATCTATTGTAGGATTTCTTGGCTATAATTCAATTGCATTGCTGTTAATTGTGAGATTACATTTGAGATAATATCATCAATAATTTGAATTTTTGAATTGAGAGTCAAAATCTATAAAACTCTAAATAAAGGTATTTTTTGTCTCAAGCCTTAAAGTTCACAAGCAGTATTAGACTATAGGAAAGATAATTGGTTATATGTTACTTTTCAGTATTACGAGAAGGAGATCAGCCTTATCATTATACACAGGCCTCTTAACAGATAGTACTATCTTTATTTAAAATGAAGAGTTTTCAAAATATAAAATAGATCAGCTTACAGTATATATATATGGTTTGAACACAACTCGTTTTTCTGTTTGTGATACTATCAGAAATTATAAAATCTTATATTAAACTTCTTAACTTATCGAGATATGTACTTGGGGCGGCTAACTGCTTCTTTGGATGGTTGTTATCTATTGTATATCGTATTGTTTCTTTACATACGATGTTTATTTTGATTATTATTTAAATTTTATTGTATCGTATCGTTAAATAAGTTGTTACGTAACGATAAAATGTGCACTTTATGTAACGACCGATTTGGTGTGATTGCATCGTTATCTTCTCTTTTTCCTCATCTCACCCTTCATTATTATTAAATAATTTTATTTTATCATTTACCCTACCTTTTTATAAAATAAATTTCCCCCTGTATCAGAATTTTCTTTATTATATTGCAAATTATTTTTTCATATTGCTGGTGTGTGATATCATGAAACGACAACAAATGATACAATTTATCCAAATATTGTATTCATCAAATGATACAGTACAATATAATACAATACAGCAACAACAAACCAGTAAAATCCCACAATGGGGTCTGGGGAGGGTAGTGTGTAGGCCTAACTCTATCCCGAAGAGGTAGAGAGCTTGTTTTCGAAAGACCCTCGGCTCAAGAGGACAAAAAGACAAAAGGAGACAATATTAGTATCACCCAAGAAATCATAGGAAAAATAGGAACAACATGAAATCCAGAAGAAAGATGTAAAGAAAAAATGATAACTAGTAAATAAGTTCGGCACTGAAAAGCGAAATAGTAAGACACGACATTGACACTAGCTAACTTAGAAAAAAACCGTACCAGACTAGTCTCACAACGGTACAAAGTAAGGCAAGACTCAACTACCTCCTAACCTACAACCCTAATACTCGACATCCACATCTTCCTATCAAGTGACATGTCCTCGGAAATCTGAAGTCTCGCCATGTCCCGCCTAATCACATCTCCCCAATACTTCTTTGGACGCCCTCTACCTCTTCTCGTGCCCTCCACAACCAGCCGTTCACACCTCCTTACCGGGCATCTGGTCTCCTCCTCTGTACATGCTCCAACCATCTGAGCCTCGCTTCCCGCATCTTGTCATTAATGGGAGACACGTGCACCTTCTCCCGAATATCATCATTCCTAATCTTATCCATCCTAGTGTGCTCACACATCCACCTCAACATCCTCATTTATGCTACTTTCATCTTCTGGATATGTGAGTTCTTAACAGGCCAACTCTCAGCACCGTACATCATGGTCGGTCTAACCACCACTTTATAGAACTTACCTTTGAGTATCGGTGGCACTCTCTTGTCACACAGGACTCCAGATGCTAACCTCCACTTCGTCCATCCTACCCCAATACGGTATGTGACATCCTCGTCAAGCTCCCTTTCCCCCTGGATAACCGACCCAATGTACTTGAAGCTGCATCTACTTGGGATGACCTGTGAGTCAAGCCTCACATCCACGCTCACTTCCCCGGGCACAGCGCTGAACTTACACTCCAGGTATTCCGTCTTCGTCCTACTCAGCTTGAAACCCTTAGACTCAAGAGCCTATCTCCAAACCTCCAGCCTCTCGTTAACACTGGCTCGCGATTCATCAATCAGAACTATGTCATCGACGAATAGCATGCACCATGGCACCTCCCCTTGAATATGGTGTGTTAATGCGTCCATCACCAGGGCGAATAAGAACGGACTGAGCGCGGAGCCTTTGTGTAATCCCATACCAACCGAAAAATGCTCAGAGTCGCCTCTTACTGCCCTTATCTGAGTCTTAACCCCATCATACATGTCCTTAATCGCCATAATGTAGGGAACTGACACACCTTTTGCATCCAAGCATATCCGGAGAACTTCTCTAGGAACCTTGTCATATGCTTTCTCTAGGTCAATAAACACCATGTGCAGGTCCTCGTCGATCTCCCCTCCCCCTGGATAACCGATACGATGCATTATGAAACGATGTGTAACATCCATCCAAACAAGTTGTAAGGCAAATGAAGCTATCGCCTTAGGCCCCAAAATATTAAGGGCCCTAATTTCAAGTTCTATATGTCACATATTACGTTATGTAATTGTTATTCATAAAATATTTTAAATTAAATTTTAATTAAAGTTATATGATTGAGTATAAATAACGAATTTTCTTTCTCATTTAACTAAATGATGATGGTAAGCACTCCCACTTCCATTTAGACAAGGTGGGTTGCTCTGATGGTAAGCAATCCCAACTTATAACCAAGAGGTTGTGAATTCGAGTCACCCCAAGAGCAAGGTGAGGAGTTCTTGGAGGGAAGGATGTTGAGGGTCTATTAGAATTTTTTTATTTTTCCTCTATGTACACTCATGTTTTTTTTATGTTTCTAATGTTTTTACTTTCTAATTTTAACTTGGTTTATCTGAATAGGCTATTTCTTTTTAATTTACCATAGTGTAATGATCCATCTATTTTTGGCTCATCAGTACCTTTTTTACGTATTACTGAAAATATTATAAGTAATAACACAGCAATGTCTAAAACTAACAATATTTGATTTTTAGTAGTAATGTTTAATGATCACAGAAATCGATCAAAATGTCGTCGAGGTTAAAAAAGGGAAAAAGAACTTTGAAGTCCCCTTGTTACCATTTGTTTTAAGAGGTTGCGTCATGTGATACCCGTAACGGAATCAGAATTTTTATTAAAGGACAGTAAAATATAAAAAGGAAAATCTACAACAAAAAAAATATGGGGATCAATATTTTGTATATATATTATAAATTTTCGACAAAGAGAAATCAATTAACAACCCTGGAATATATGTGGATTTACCACTGGGATACGTGTTGTGGCATTTCTTTAACGGGATGCGAGGCCCGGGGGAAGAAATAGAGATGAGCCGCAAGGGAAAGTGGATTTGCCACTGGGGAATGGGGATACATGTTTACGTTGGTGTTTGGGGGAGACAAAAAGGAAGGAAAGGATTGACTTGTGATTGAGTGCATGAGGCATTCTTGGGATGCTTAATTGTTTACTTTCTTTTTTCTTTTAGGGGAGAAGGGCCAAATATATTCCTATACTTTAGGATATTGCTTATATTTAACTTTGGTTATTTACCCAGTCAAATTTACTTTACTATCGGTAAATTTTTAAAAATTATTCCTGTCTATATCCAAAATCTCCCAAATCATTTTAATTAAGTCATTTATTTTTCTTTTTGATCCATTATTTTTAAAATAATTGACATGTACTTGCTTTTTTAACAGGGAAAAAGTAAGAGAAAGAAATATTAAAATAATACAATGGTTCGTATACAAATTGTAGTAAATTGAAGAATCTTAATTAGATAGGTTGTCTAAACTCTAAAAGTATTTACAACACCCAACTTTAATGAATTTGTTGCCCAAAGGTATAGAGATTTTGAAAGTATTAGTGAAAATTTGAAGTCACTTGGAAATTTTACAATGTCGAATTCAACTTTGTTTTATCAAATGCCTACGCATTGTGCAATCTTAAGTTAGCCGATCGAACTTTACACTAACCAGACGATAACAATATATATTCAAATATACATGTACATACATGATGAGCAACTGCATATAATACACAATATTTAGACCCACTGAATTCTACGGTGTGTATAAGGTTAATAAATAAATAAATTTTAAACCAATTTCAAACACATTATCACAAGAAGAGAAGCGGTGCACTGGTAATTAAAAATATCTATGAATAATTTGTATAGTCTAGTACATCAATTTCTGAAGATAGTAGAGAAGAAGAACAACAAATGATTTAAAGAAAAGGAAATTGGGAGATTTTGGATTACCTAACAGGTCAAGGGTAATTCTTAAAAGTTTACTGATGGTAGAGATAAATTTGGCTGGATAGTAAAACGGTAGGGGTAAATTTGACTGGATAACAATGTAGATATTATTCTAAAGTATATGGGTATATTTGGCCCCTTTTCCTTTTTTTAATAACCATCTCGTATCGTTTATGTGACCTACAGGTCACGTGTTAAAATCAAAGAATCTATTACTAGTGTTAATATTAGTATAGGTTGTGTATATCACAATTCTTGAATTGCGTTCTTTTTTCAAATCTTGTATAAATACGAAATACATCATGCACCTAAGTTGTCCTTCGTATACGAAAACATCCAAAATGAGTGATTTAGATCTTACTAAGTAGGCCTATTCCAAAGAGAAGTTCTCATTAACAAGGATTTCTTATTTTTCATACTCGAACACAAAATTTTCAATTAATGAAGGAGGGAATCGTCTATCCCGCCATATATCCCTTGATAGTAGATGATTGTTTAGTTCACACCACTTTCCAATATGAATAAAATTTATAAAATAATCAGTATAATGATGTTTGCAGTATTAGTATAATTTAACTGGTCTAAGCATTTGTATTTTCCAGATTATTGTTTCACTTATTATGAATAATTACATATAAAACATAAAGATTATTTTACACGCTATCTACTGCATTAAGAGCGTGTAAAAGTGCCTACGTAATTCATTCAATGTTCACTCAGGATGAGGCCAAAATTTAAGAATATACTATACTACTTGGACTGACCTGAGATAGAGGGAAAGGACAGAAGAGCAAATAGTGAGAGCAGTGTGTTGGTGAGCAATTGCGTGCAGACCTCTCCCTATTCCCATTAATTAGAGACTAGTGTTACTCCTCTTTTTGTCCTTTGTCTCAGCTATATATTGCAGGGTATATTTCTGAATCAGTATGGTGTCTGGACAATGCCTCACCTTCTCTCACCATATACCTTTCCGTTTTGTCTTACCAACTCCTTTTATTTTTCATGCACACGTCTTTACAGGGGCGGACCCACGTGTTAATAAGCGGGTTCAGTTGAACCCGCTTCATTAAAAAATAGTACTGTATTCATCGGTTTTTATGTTCAAAATAGGGAAAATACGTATATATTATATTATTTGAACCCATTTGATACGAACATTACTGCTGTAAAGATGGTCATACGGGTTCAGAGTTTTAGCCAGGTCGCGTTTCGACTCACGTTCACCCTTGCTTTAAAATTTTGTGCTTTTTCCTTTTCTGTTTGTATTTGCTTTGTTTTACTTTAAAAAGTAAACCTTTCAACAAAGTAATTTCAAATACTCTATTTCATAAATTTTGCTAAACATGCAAGTATATTTGATGAAACTATTTGATAATTTGTTACATTATGTTGAAATCTTTTATTTGCTTATATTAAAAATGTTGGTTTAATGTGTATTAAGCCTCTTTCTTTAATTATAGGTATTAATCTAGTTAAGAATGTAACTCTTTTTATTGTCTTCTATTTGTAAATAATACCTTCTTAGTTATAAATACAAATTGATTAAATATTCGGTCAAATATTTTGGAGTTGATAAATTGTAATTGGTTGAATGATTTTCTTGTAAAGTAAAATTTGCTAAATTAAATAGATAGGAGTGTTTGGTGAAAAAAGATAAATTGGTCAAAAAATTAGGAGAAAATAGTCTTTATACTTTTAAAATACCAAAATTTGTAAAATATATGTGGGCTCACTTTTAAATGACTTAATTTTAACATTACTATAAAGAAACGAGACAAAAAAAAAAAAAAATTACTAATAAAGATGCTACCAAATCCGATTCGCCATGTTCGATACTACCTATTTTTTTTTTAAAACCCCTCCCAAATTAGGAGGATTAGTGTTTCCACTTCCCCTCCAGCGTGACCCAGGACCTAACGGTCATGGGTGGAGGTGTTGTTCGATACTACTTATACTATCAATTTGCGTCGTTTAAAATTGAATCCGCTTGTGCAAAATTCTGGGTTCGCCGCCGCGTATGTATATATATATATATATTTAAAAACGTTGTTCCCAAAAAGACAGCTAGTGCCCCTTTCTTTTGATTAATGATTTGTTTTCTAATTCTGCAGGATTTGTCATTTGTGGTAAAGAGTTGGCTGTAGAATAACTAGCTAGAGAGAAAGAATAAAGCTTGACCAACTCCTTGTAATGATCCGACTAATTTGAAACTGTACCGCACCCCTTGTTATAAGTGGAGAAAAATTGTTCCTCTTGCATTTATCATGTCGAACACCTTTTATTTCCAATTTTGTACTTTCAGAAATGGTTTGTACCACACATTCTATTGTTCTCCACCTTATCCTATGCGGCTGACATCGTAATATAGTTTATTTTGACATTATTGTTGTTATATAAGCCAAAATCAACATATCAATTTTGTACTGCTACCACTACTCAATAGAAGGGCAAGTTCTGAAAACTTTTATCACATTCAACATGTTTGCTAGCTGCTGCCAAATTATCTAGTATGACTAAACTATCCTTAATTAAATATTTAATGTAAGGATTAACAAATTTTTTAGGGATATGTACATAATGATTATTTTATAAAAACAAATTGAATTTATTTTTATTATATAAATGAATACTAAGTGATGGAGTAGTATTTAGTGATCTAAAAAAGTAAAAGTCTGTCTACGTAATTGAGGCAGAAAGCGGGCAGTGTTCTAATCTGTTAATCAACATAAATGTGAGGGCAAACATCCTCTATATATCCCATCAAAATAAAGCCGTATTAATTAATTTATTATAGCGGGTGAGGGCAGTTGGCAACGAAAACGAGACGGTGCTATATATGGGCGACAGAGACGAGAGATAAGCAGAGACTGATGTGAATGAATGCGCAGGTAGGTTCAGAATACTCGAATCATTTTCGTTGCAATGTCAATATTTAATTGATAGTCATTCATTTTTTCTTATTACGTTTTAATTTTTTGCAGGCACACACATGAAATTAATGGGAGAAGGAGAATTAAAGTCCAAATAACCTGCATCCCAGCAACAGCAGGAATGGTGAAAGCCTTGCCACATGTACCCAAAAAAGAGTGTGTTCTTGCCGCAAAAAGAAAAAGGACAATGGAAGTATTCTACTTAATAAAAGTCACTTTAATTTGTCGTACATCTATATTTATACTATATTAAAAATACGAAATATTTAGTAAAATATCGTTCGTATTTTTTACCATCTTAAATTAGAGTTTACACTGGAGAAAGTAGTCATTTGATTATTTTTCTAATGTTTAGTAATAGTAATCTAATTAATTATCTAATATTTAGGACTTTGATATCAACTAAAAGTTTAATTATTAAGTCATTCCTTATTTGAATTAGGTGAAAACTACTAATATATAGAGATTTTAAAAAAGGAGTAAAATTTTAATTAAATAAATATCTATCTTTTGGTATTTAGTATTTTGACATGAAAGATATTAAACAATTGTAATTATTTAATAAAATGGTAAATCATTGTACTAAAATTATTTCTTTCCATTTTTTGCATCAACAAATATCCGTATACATTTGAAATGTTCGTTTCAATGTGCTTTTATGTTTTTGTATTCTTTTCTTTATCTCTTTATTTTTTGTGAATTTATTTATGTAAGTTAAAAGTTTTTATAAAATTTCTTCTAGAATTTTTTTAAATCAAACGTGGCTCATTAATATTTTTATTTGCATGAAGGCCCTTACAGCTTGTTTGGATGGTCGTTACTCATTGTATTGTATCGTATTGTTATTTTAAATACGATGTTTGTTTTGGTTGTTACTTAAATTTTATTGTATCGTATCGTTAAATTCGTCGTTATTTAACGACGAAATGTGCCACTTTATGTAACGACCGATTTGGTGTGGTTGTGTCGTTATCTTATCTTTTTATCTCATCTCACCCTTCACTATTATTGAATAATTTTATTTTATTATTTACTCTACCTTCTATATATTAAATTTACTTCGTATCATAATTTTTCTTTATAATATTGCAAAATTTATTCTTCATATTGCTGGTGCATGAGAACAACGGCAAACGATACAATCTATCCAAATATTGTATTCATCAAACGATACAGTACAATATAATACAATACGATACGATACATTATGAAACGATGTGAAACAACCATCCAAACAAGTTGTTAGCGAAATGTAGTCATTTGATTATTTTTTTCTAATATTTAGTAATGGAATCTAATTAATTTCCTAATATCAGGATTTTGATATCAACTAAAAGTTAAGTTAATAAATCTTTCCTTATTTGAATTAGGTAAAAACTACTAATATGTAATTTTCCTTGATGTTGGGAACAAATAATTAAGCCTTTGAATTAACTATTTAACAAGAATTAATTTAATTATTTTTCATATTCATAATGTAAGTAAAAATATTTTCAAATTGACAAACCAAATATGATACATAAATTTGTTTTGTTAAGAATAGTATTAGCATATGGAAAATGGTTATAATAGTATTAAGAGTCTAATTCGTAAAAAAAAGAAAAAAATTCAAGCAATCAGGAGGAAATAATAGAATACAAACTATATTATAAGGGAATTGTCATTTATTATTATTCTTATTCTTCTTCTTCTTCTTCTTCTTATTATTATTATTATTATTATTATTATTATTATTATTATTATTATTTTACAAATGACGACTTTTCTTATGTTCTATATTAAATTATTTGAAGTAAAAAATATTAGTCATTTAGGTGTTACGTTTCCCTTATCAATTTTTTCTATGAACATAACACCAACAATTCATTTCTTTTATTTTATTTTATTTGACAAATCTTTGTTGGCAATAATATTTACATTTTTTTTTTGTATTAGATCATAGAAATAACAATGTTCTTTTATAAGATATCTCTATTAAAATTGTCAGAAACTACAATAAGACGTCTAAGAACTTTTATGAAAAGAATTCTTTATTCATTGAATCAGGTAGCTGAAAAATGTAGTAGTCATCATTTTCAAGAACTTGTAACATTTTTTGTTAACTTTTATTTAAAAGTCAAACACATTGTTTACTAATTTTTTAGTAATTTTTTTTAAAAATATATTTTATTGATATAGGATACGCGTACAAAACGTGTACCCTAAGACTAGTATCTTTAATAAACCATGACGTAATTAACGAATACTGTTTCTTTCCTTTTGAAAAATCAAATTAATTGAAACTTAGTACTTTCTAAACTTATACGAATTGAACTTATATTCTTTGGAAAGTTTAAGGAATAAAATTATAACACTAATCCTATGTTATTTTGGCCGGAGTATTCAAGTCTGGAAAAGATTAATTAAAAAGAAATTAAACGGTAATATAACGAAAAAATTGCATTATCAGTATATGCAATTTAAATTCGAAAAATAAAATAAAAATAAGAGGGCACGGGTGGGTCTAATTTGTTAGCAGTAGTCTCCCACAAAGCATGTGACAGTATTAACCATTAATCTTTTTGTTAAGACTAATAACCTATTTCCAAATATTATCACTACTAGATATAAAATCATTTTATATTTATTTGGTGCAAGTGGTAAATCAAATCCGTTGAAATTATTGACTTGCATTTAAGTCAAATATTATCTCCGTCATCCATGCAAAGCATAATCCATATTTTGGTTGTTGCAATTCTTTCGCCTGCTTTGGTTTAAAATAAAGTGGTAGAAGTTTTGACTATGATTACGTGAGCGTGCAAAATTGTTTCTCTTTATTAATAAAAAAAATAATATTCTTTGTCTCTTGTTTAATCTAATATAATTAGTCTTATTCCTATATTTTATTGCCAATTTAGGAGTGTAAAGGGAACATTTTGGATCAAGTTTGAATCAACTAATTTGGTTTTGTTCCTACTCCTTTGCTTTTCGAGTTTCGCTTGCTATCTTTGCACCAATCATGTTTAAGGTCGAGGAGAAACAAAGGTAATAAAATTTTATAATATTCTTACTTTAATTGTTGAATTGTCCCACGTCAGACGGATTTGAGGTCCTTAGTCTTATTATATGGTCTTGGGCAATTCTCATATCATAATCTAGCTTTTGGGGTTAAGTTAGGTCCAAGGTCCATTAATCATGGTATCAAAGCCAAACCCATCCCAATTATTCTCACCGATGTCGGGCCCCCATTTATGTTGTCCACACTCCAATTTGCAGGCCTAGACGTGAGGGGGTGTTGAATTGTCCCACATCGGAGGGACTTGAGGTCCTTGGTCTCCTTATATGGTCTTGGACAATCCTCACCTCATAAGCTAGCTTTTTGGGGTTGAGTTAGGCCCAAAGTCCATTTATCATTAATTAAGCAACACTCCCACATCAGAGGTGTCACGACCCGAAATTTCCACCATCGGGTCTTCCTAATCATCCACTCATTTTTGCTTTCCAACCTCCCGTTCTGGAAATCCATCTATGGTAATAGACNAAGTATTTTTTGTTTACCTTACTTACTTTCCTTTTCCTTATATCAATAACTCAATCAAAATGCAATTATCTCCAAGAACAAAAAGTCTGTTATGCTTAATACCTTTAAATTTATCGGTATCTGTCTTAATTCGACCCTTTTTCGAGTAGTTTTTTCTTCGACAAATTGCCCGAGGCCTATGCTTTTTTGAATCCAATCGTAGATATTATGCCAGTCATACCTCTGTTCTTTTTTCTCTTAGCCTTTGTTTGGCAAGCTGCTGTAAGTTTTCGATGAGATCCTTAATAATATCCTAGAAAATTCATGATTTATTCGAGAAAAAATTCTAAAATAAATAAAATCATGTAAGCTTTACCGTTTGAAACCTCGATTCAAACATTTAAATTCTTGGATAGTCACGAGAAATCCGGCTTAACTTATTTCCTTATTTTTTAACGCTTTCCTTTTCTAGTGAAAGACCTTATTAGGCTCCTCCGCCTTCTCACTGCCATTCATCGGATAAGACTTGTCGTGATTGGTTGGACACTCTCTTCGTCTAAGGTCTTAGCTTGGTCACTCTATTAAGCTTTCCCAGGGACCGTGACAGCGTCTAACGTTGAACCCGCTAGACAAGCCAACGTAATTGCTCAAATTTATTAAAAACCTTTATTATTAAATAAGAACAAGTTAAATACGACTTTTTCATAAATAAAAGATAACAATGACGGGTAAAAGAAATACATAACTAGATCCACAAACTTTTACGAATTCTCAAAATAACCAACCCAGATCTTTGGAGTCACAATGTCACAGACTATCTAAGATTAATACATAAAAAGGGTCTGAAAGAAATAATACATCTGTTTTGAAATACTAAAACAGAAATGAAGAAGTGGAAGGGGACGCCAAGGCCTGCGGACGCCTGCAAGACTACCTCAGTGTCTCCGAGTGGACTGAAGGAAGCCGCCTAACTCAATATCCACTAGGTCCTGTACCGGGATCTGCACAACAATAATTGTGCAAGTGTAGTATTAGTATAATCGACCCCATGTACTGAGTAAGTGCCGAGCCTAACCTCGGTGAAGTAGTGACGAGGCTAGGACACGACAAATAATATCACCTGTGCAATCTAATAATATATAAAAGAAATAATATCGGAAGTAAACAGTTAAGTACAAAAACGGGGAAAACATGCAGGGGAAAAGGGGTAGCAATTACTGAAATAACGGAACGAAGCAACAGTTTAAATATCAAAATAACAAAAGGAATTAACAACACAAAACAAGCAAGTGCACGACATCACCCTTCGTGCTTTTACTCTCATCCTCACAATAAGTAAATAGAAATGGCACGACATGTCCCCTCGTGCAAAAATATCATAAACATGGCTCGGAATGTTCCCACGTGCTAAAATATCATAAACACGGCACAGAATGTCCCCTCGTGCTAAAATATCATAAACACGGTACGGAATGTCCCCTCGTGCTAAAATATCATAAACACAACACGTAATGTCCCTTCGTGCTAAAATATCATAAACACGACACAGAATGTCCCCTCGTGCTAAAATATCATAAACACGGCACGGAATGTCCCCTCGTGATAAAATATCATAAATAACAGTTTGGCAAAGAAAATCAACAATAATAACCATATATCACAACATCCCGGCAAGGAACAACAACAGAAATAATATCGTCCCGGCAAGGGACACAGCTATAACCAATCTCACTCAAGAGTGTAACTTAACAAAATATTTCTCAACCGAACAACTACTCAACAGTATTCACAATCAAGAATTTCCATCAAATGAATAACCACCACAGTAAAATTTAATCCATAACATAGTAAATCTCAATGAAAATCACCTAATTCACAATATCCGACTCACGGGCATGCTTGAAAACAACATAGAGGTACTCGTCACCTCACCTATGTCACGACCCAAAACCGGTCCAGGTCGTGATGGCGCCTAACGACGAGGCTAGGCAAGCCAACGAACAACAATAACAATGAAAGTGCGGAATAAAATAACAACATGGGGTAAGGCCGTAGAAATGAGCTGAACGACATCTAGGCCCAATACATGTACAACCCCGATAACTACAACAAGTGTGTGCCAGGACTAGTGTCACAGTTTCAACGAGCGGCTACATAGATACAACAGTAGAAATACATATACAAAATATACAAGCCGCGGTCTGGAACAAAAGACTGAGCAAAATGAAACTAGAAGGCTCCAGAGGTGCTGTCAGGAGAACGCCCAAAAGACAGCTCACCGTGTGGAGCGACGCCGCGATCAGTATCTATCAGCAAGCGGACGACCAGACGGACCAGCCTCAAGACCTGCACAATCAAGTGCAGAAACAGAAAGAAAGTGCAGCATGAGTACATATAAACAAATATGTACCCAGTGAGTATCCCGTCTAAACTCGTAAAGAGTAGTGACGAGAGGTAGAGTACATACTCACTAAGGTCCAGTACATAATGAAATAAAATACATGCTGAGCAATAAATCACGTGAGAAAGTACATCAAGTATAAGAACATGTGAGCAACAATCAGTAACTGATCTCAAACATAGTCTTCCTTTGTAAGCTACTCACAGTTATATTACTTGTTCTCTTTCCCATTATCCGAAATGACTTATCTTTACTCTCAATTATTCACTTCCCAGTACTCTGTATTGTTTC
>ML282565.1:0-13374 GCA_005239495.1 Nicotiana undulata | reverse complement strand
TGTTGTCTTGGCTTCTAACTTGTAGTTTCCCACTTGGGATTAGTATTACTTGGATGTGGATCTAGTATAAAGTTAATAGTCTTTCTGAGTTGATCAGGCGTTACTGTTTGTAAGTTTTAATAATCTTCAGGAATGAATCATATTTCTTCAATTGCATGGTAAAGAGGGCCAAAGCTTGCCATATGTAAACTCTTGCCGTATTTCTTCAATTGCAGGGTAAAGAGGGTCAGAGCTTGACGCAATAACACTGTTAAACTTGCCATATGCAAAATCAAATTATATCGTATTTCTGTATACAATTGTATCAATCTCGATTTTCGTGGTTGAAAACAGAATTTGGTACGAACTGGAACAACAGAAAAAAGGGAGAATTGAAAATCCACAGATTGCTCTATCGTTTGCTATTTTTCGGATTGAAAATCTTTCATGAAGGGAAAAATACAGATTATGGGTGATATAATTGCGTTAGTTGAGTTATATTATGAGACTATTTGGTAAATTGATTTCCTTTCCGTTTTAAAACAATTGAAAGGTCCTTTTTTAACGCAATATGCGTTACTGTATTCACGAATACAACTCGTGAATACAGTCGAATACAACAACTGATTAGCTGGACTTCCCTGATTCACGTCTATTTTTGTTATTGTATTCATGAATACAATAGCTTAAATACAGTTATACATCTTATAACAACAGAAAACGTATCTACAAGACGTAATATAGCAAATAATATCTATAAATAGCTAATAACCACTAAACAATAGTGCTTTATGAAAATTTCTCTTTTTTTTTTTTTTCCTTTACCGATTTCTATTGTTGCGTCTTTATTTTGAGAACTTACAAAATGCTATTTCTCCAAGTAGTCCGGTTCTTCAACCGAAAATATGTCAGTCTATCGAATTGAAGGCCACCGAGACCGTTATGATCAGAAATTATTTTGAGGATATACACAATTTGGATCCATTCCAAGGTACAAGCACTTTTTTGAATTTTGGACGATTTGGTATAGGTGATTCGCGAGAAGGGTTAATACAAAACTTTAATATTCTACTTTTTTGGGTTGTATCACACAAGTTTTCATGCGTTAAAAACTTCTCATTGCTTTTTCATAAGTCATTACCAAAATAAAATTTAGACGGACCTTCACAGTAGTAAGATTTTTAATTCAATAACAATTGATTATTTACCATTCTTTCGCTATAAAAGTTGGGATTCTTGATACTAATATAAATAAATGGAAAGCATTGTAGCATCATTAATTTAGTTCACATTGCTTTTTAGGATAACAGTGTAAGTTCACATGGCTACTAAAGTTGGGGCAAAGATCAATAAGAAGTGATTGAATTTCCAAAGTAAAAGGGGTTTTCAACTGCCACCGACATTGCAACTTATTTAATACACCACCTAACCTATAAGTCAACTAGTCATGAAAATGGATTAATTACCCTTGAAGATGAAGCTTCTCTTTTTATTATTATTACTTAAGTAGGAAGATTCCAAATTTTACATTTGGCTGTTCAAAATTTCTGAAACTATTTTTAAAAATACTGAGTATAATTTTCTTTTTTTATATTTGGTTGTTAGAAATTTTTTTGAGGAAAAAGGACTTGACTTTACATTTACGTAAAAGTCATTTTTCTGCATAACTATCTCAGATTTAACTTTACATCATTGCTCCAATCAACAAATAGATATATATTTGATCACACCCAACTATACTTATAAAAAGGACAAAGCGGTCGTTGTCAATATATTTCGGGTATTAAGCCCAGAGTCGAATCCCACAAGGAATTAACCTACCAATTACAATTATCAGACTCACTCAATTCCATGTAATCAACTTCCAAGATATTTTAAATAGCAATTGGTTATTTTTCTACTAACTATTACTTAATGAAACTATATTAACTAGAGCTAACTAAGAATGGGTTGTATTCTAAGGTTATGATTTCCCCTATTGATGGAATCCCTTCCTGCTATGTTTCATATAAATTTGCCTAATCTTCTCTATCGATCATGAGCACTCTTATTACCGTAAATCTCTCCCGAGTAATTACGATAATTTACTAGACATACTCTCCCAAGTTACGCTAGCTGGCTTTAATTACAGCTCACTTAGATCGCATCCAAGGTTTCGTTATCCCTAATCCCACCTTTTAACCCTTGGTTATTGATTCCTCACATACGTCGGGAGTGATATTGTTCAACAACTACCTAAATATACACCCTCTCCCGAGTAATACATACTCAATAGGCACAACTAATTGAGGATCCTTTCAATTAACTACAACAAGAACGTAGTTGAACAAATAGAGATTAAACTTTGGCAAATCTATATTATCATAGCAAAAATTTCATCCTTCAATAGATTCCATTAAAACCTTAGACTAAATGTTTAGCTACTCATGATAAAACAAGATAAAGCCATAAGATAATTCATAATTCACAAATAATGAGAAAAGAAAAGAAGAATGAAAAACTCTAATGGTGTCTTGATCTTCTCACACTTGTTTTTGCCTCCAGTTGAGTCTAAAAACAAGCTTAACCTTAACTTGGAAGAGTTTGTTGAGTTTATATAGGGTTAGGATAAGTTTCCCACGCTTTACACTTTAGCCCCTGGACTTTCTTGGCCGTCTCCAGATCGACCGCGGCCGTGGGCCAACCGCGGTCGTTTTAGTACATTCTTTTTTTTCCTTGATCCACTGCGTTCCAGCTGCGTCCCGACTGCTGGCGCGGTGGATCTTTGCCCAGTTTTTCTTCGCCTTTTCTTGCTCGTTTTTATCCGGGCGCTTCTCGATTGGCCTTGTATCTATATATTTGACCCCAAAATACTCTATATCATCCTCCTAACTCGGAGTAGCTCTTGCAAAGCATAAAAACCTTAATTAGAACATTTTGTTATCGTTTAGAACTTAAAACATCAATAAAGTATGGTTAACTTAGAGCATAAATAGCATCTACATCGCATAATATAGACTACTATCAACACCCCACACTTAAATCGTTGCTAGTCCTCGAGCAACAAAACCACACTCTATAGACCTAATCATCACTAGGTAACTTCCTTAATCCTCGTACCACGAATAATTCACACTGGCAGACCACCTCAGCGTAACATCCACACCTCAAGAGTGGACTCTTTCTCTAGCCACGCAATGTCCCTAATCGGCTCTCCTACTCTTAGTCAGAGGTCCAGACTTACCTTCCTTTCACAAGTCAAGTGCCTACTCACCACAAAGAGACTTAAGTCATAGTCATTATAATTCACACACCGAGGACATCAAACAAGTAAGATTTCACTCACCCTCATAAAGAAATTCTTATGTAGCAGAAAAGGCACCATAGGCTTGCCCGTAGTGTAATACTCGACTAATCGATCTCCTTTGGTCTAGAATCAAGTAGGACTTTATTTGGTTGTAATGTAGGCTGCGGGACATGTATAATATATATGGATATAAGAGTGGCTACACCTTCCTAAGCACTTTAATACATTTTTCACACTTAAGCTCATACTTTTGTCAAACCATTATTCCACCTTTTCATCATTGTATTATACCCCTTACTTCTTTAAGCACACGTTTTCAAAAGCCACCACCGTTTGACACAATTTCATTTTTTTTCTTTTATTTTTTCCCCAGTTCCGGTGGCTTCTAGTAGTAATTATCGCACCGTGCACCTTTATCCATATTCTCTTAGTTCCACTCAAAAGCCCAACCAACCACCCCACACTTTAACTTTTCCATGTTCATCACACTTCAAGTGCTTCTAAGAGGTGATAGGGTTCAAAAAGATAGTCAATTCAAAAATTGGGTCAGGCTTGTAATATGGTTGCCAAATAAAACAAGATTACAAGCTCAAAGGGGTTAACTATGGTATATACAATAAGGTGGGTAGAAACATATAAAAATAGGTTCAACAAAGAAACACCTATATCACTTTCTATACCAATTAAGGCTACCATTTCGCTTCGTACACACATAGACAAGTTCTAGGCATTGAATGTTAGCACAAAATACACAAAGTCTCACTCACACATGGCACATGACTCATTTCAGTTTGGATCGTCAGACACTCTGCTCAAGGTACTTAAGCCAGATCAAGAACATACAATTTAAGGCTTTCTTTCTAGAGTCGACTAATGAGCCTAAGTGTCACGCTAAGATAATCTATATTTAAGGTACTACAGAGTTAAGGGATCCTATTTCTATTCTTTCCTCGCCCAAAAATGCCTAAACTAAAAAGAAAAAAAAACTAACTACACCCGGTTCAAATGGAACCCTTGGAAAAGAAGCGTGGTTTAAAGAAAAACCAAGGGGGAGTTGATACACTACCTAACAAAAGAAAATCTTTTTTTTTGTTCGACTTAAATCCCACAAGAGACCCCTCGAGAGGTGTCCGTCTTTGGGCCAAGTCGAAGTTAATTAACAACAAACCAAAATACCAAACAATCTATACAAGTGTACAACAAAAAAAACCACCCCACCCACACTTAAAGATTTGGCATGTCCCTATGTCAAAGAAATTAAAGCAAAGTAAGGTAAGGGGACTTCCCTGGTGCTCATCCCTGATCGAAGACAGTTCCAGGATCGAGGTGACACGCTCGTCCTAGCGCCCGTAGCCAGCCCATGATTTTCTTTTTTGACCTAGCACTTTGAGTATCCAAAGTGTCAACTCTAGCACCCAGGTCATTGACCGAAGTGCGTAGTCCAACCATATCCTGCTCCAAGGCTGTCATCCGAGTACTCCGGCGGGCCTGTGATGGGCCCGTCTCATCATCAATCTGAACCGAGGGTGGAAGCATGCATAGCTCTGGCATCATCATCATCGGCATCCTCATCATCTTCATTATCCACCACAACCTGCTCTTTCCCAACTGTGATTTTGCTAGCCCTGAATGGGACTTTTAATGGGAAATTCCCATCTACTACGGGATTTTCAGGAACTCGTGAAGCACGACACAGCCTGGTGACCAGGTAAGGGGAGTAGAACCCTTTTCTTGTCTTCGTGGAGCGAATGAACATTTCATCCTGAATGAGCCGGGCCACGTCAAAATCGTGGTGGTTTACAAAACACCAAATCACCGCTGCTCTTGGCGCATTAACATCTGTAGTATTGTTGGATGGCAGCAAACGACTGTTGATAATCGTGAGCCAACACTTGGCTTCCCAAGTGAGAGATTGGGAGTTCAGGGTCATTCTCGGCTTTATCCATATTGGATCCCGGCCATCCACACAGATTGTTTGAAAAATTAGGTTCCACGTTACCGGTGGCCTCTGATAATCTTGGTAATAGTCTGTCGCTCCAGTGAAGACCGGCAACCTGTACACTCGGTGGATGGCCTCAAGAGACGCATTCACCGGGGTGTTTCATACCGTGACAACCCTATCAACATGGTCTCGGCAATTAGCATAGAATTCCCTGACCATCATTACATTTCCCTCTTCCGGCTCAACAAAGAAGATGTCCAGCTGACGTCTCCTCTATTCTTCGTAGATACTTGGGCATTCAACTCGCAAGGCACGCCTGTCAATGTGTACTTCAGGCACCATCTTGTTAGATGTCTTTGCATTAAATCTATCTTGAGCCGCTTTGGAGACAAACCGGGTGCTTGTCGCTCCCCCTTTTTCCCTTAAGCGGAGATCGGGTTTATGACATTCTGACAACTCCTTTTGAAGGAAGAGGGTTAAAAGAAGAGTCGCCACCTAACAATTTTTAAGATGCGTTAGGGCACCTAGAGTGATTAACTCATGAGACTAGTTTGCATTACCAGAGATTGGGTAAGGGCTTGAAATTATCCCAATGGGAAGGTATTAGTCACCCCTCAGGATCCACAACTGTGGTTCCCAGCCCAATGGTTTTCGTGAATTTGTACAATAAGCAAGTAGCAAGTAATGGCTCAAATAAAAGGGGATTTCAAATAAGCATTGGAGCTATTGATTTTTGAAAGAACTAATAAAACATTTGAGAGGAAGACATCCTAGGTTTGAAACATTATGGATCACATCAATGCAATACTCGATAGACACTCCTCAGAGAAAGGCTACACCTGGTATTAGCGCACCGGTCATCATATCCATATTCTATCCTTTCCAACCCCGTGAAGGTAATTAAGCATGTGTTGGTCATGAACTCTATTGCGTTCTATTACCCGTACCATCCTATCAGTCCCAGAGGAGGCTAGGACTACTATCCTAGAGCAGGTGCTAGGCTGACCCCTAAGTCTAAATGACAAAATTCTAAGCGACAAGCAAAGACAATTAGGACTGTAAATATGGAGAAAAACAAATAGGAGCAGATATGAGGCGCAAGTATTCCTCCACAGGTTATGCACATAATTAGCACGACTCAAACACAAGTAAGGCCTTTCTAACTTCAGGACCTAAGACATGATGTCTAGGCGAGAATGCAATAACGAGGCAGTTTTATTACTAATTTTAGAGAAGGAATTGTACCGGTTTCTAAATACTGATTTTAACCTGTTGTTAGTCAACCAGTATGTGTGAAGAGTAGATTTCTAGTTTTAGTTGATCCAGCACCTAAGGCTTGCCTAGATGTACTAATTATTATGGGCACTGTCAAATAGCATTAGTAAACAACTGTTTTAGGTGTCCAGAATCATAAAGGTGTTACCAGCTTTCTTTTAGAGGAACTAAGTGAGGTTCTTATACCTATTATACATTAGTGTAGGTGTAACTGGGCGGATACGGTCTTATAACATGATATCTAATGTATGTACAAAGGTGTATATGCAGAATTCCTGAACATGATTTCTAAATGCGCAGTACTTCTCAGTTATTAAATAACAGTTTCAGGGGGACTATTTGGAATGCCATATTATTAACATTGTCCTAGAAAACAGGATCTCTAAATGTTCGACATTATGAAACAAGATTGCAGCTTGTTAACACATTTGTCCTAAGGCAGGATTTTTAACAAAAAACACAATTGGTATGAACATAGTCACATATTAGCAATTCTTGTTGTTATTAAATCCGATGAACATGATTTCTAAGTGAATATTATGATGAGATGCTGAAAGAAATAAACCTAATTGTCATGGTATCTAATGCATGATTGGCATGTTATTCCTAAGCATGGTGGCTATTGCAGATATAGGAAAAGTAAACCTATAGACATGATTTCTACCCGCGTCTATTCTAAGTATGCATACCCCACCCATTTCACTATCCAACCCCAGAATCATTTATACAATCAGTTATTACAGACCAGTGTTACACGAATTACATAAGTAAATAAGTGTAACGACCCGACCGGTCGTTTTACTTTACCAGACCCCGTTCCCCTAAATATGACTTCCCATAGAGACTTGTTGTGATTTGTGACTTGCGGGGACTGGTGGTTCAGGATTTGGAAGTGCTTTGAGCAGTATAGGAACACTTGGTTCCTTAAGGTTAGCCTATTTGGCCAAGTTTGACTTCGGTCAATATTTTGAGCAAACGACCTCGGAATCGAATTCCGACAGTGTCAGTAGCTTCGTATGATGATTTCGGACTTGAGCGTATGTTCAGAATGGGGTTTCGATAATCCGGGAGCGTTTCGGCACCCGATATAGAAATAAGGATTCCCTTAAATTTGAAATTTAGTTTGGAATGTGATTTTATGATATCGAGGTCTGAATGAATTCCGAGACCGGTAATAGTTCCTTTATGTCATTTATAACTTGTCTGCAAAATTTGATATCATTCCGAATTGTATAGGTCGGTCCGGCGCATCGATATAGAAATCAAGAACTTGAAGTTTCTTAAGTTATGGTTTTAGGGGTTTTGGGGTATGATTTTGAGATTTAGCATTGTTTTGGGTGTTACAAAGGCTCGAGCGAGTCCGTATTATGATTTAGGACTTGTTGGTATATTTAGACGGGGGCTCGGGTGGGCCCAGGTGCCTCCCGGGCACCAAACGGGGCTAAAAACTAGCTGATGCAACTGCTGGTGCACCTGATCTGGTGTGACCGCAGGTGCGGTTGCCCAGTCACAGGTGCGGGACCGCTCCTGAGGTCCCAAGCATCGCAAGTGCGACCCTAGGTGAGGTCCCCCATTCTCGCAGGTGCGGACAAAGGTCCGCAGGAGCGGAACCGCATGTGCGACCCCATCCCCACTCGTCCAGTTCCGCAGGTGCGAGCCCCAGTTCGCAGGAGCGAGACCGCAAGTGCGGTCCTCGAGCCGCAGGTGCGGAATCCCTGTAGGCCAGGCAGTATATATTCTTCAAAACTCGGGATTTCACCCCTCTCATTCATTTTCCACCACCATTAGAGACTTGTGAGCTTGGGAAGAACACACCACAACCTGGCTACTATTAAGGTAAGTTAATTCCTTCCTAATACTAGTTTCATGCATGAATTATTAATGGGATTAACTACTAAATTGATGGAAAATCAAGAATTGGGTAGTAAATTTAGGGTTCTTTAGAAAATTTGCGTATTGTCCATTTAGTGCTATGAATTCAAGTAGAAACTTCATATTAATGATCCTTAAGCTATGGGTGAGTGATTCCTTCGAGAAATTTCGGAATTCGAGCGTGCGGGCCTGGGGTTGAAATTTGAGATTTCTTCAAGAATGTGAAATTTGTTAATAACATAGGATAATTTTCCTCCTTCAAGCTAGAATTGATGTAATTGTGCTATATTTGGATAGTTGCGAATCCTCGAGGGTAGATTTGGAAGTTTCGGGCGCATCCTTGATCCGAGGGGTAGTTTCAACACGAGGTGAGTCTCCTTTCCAACCTTGTAAGAGGGAATTGTCCCCATAGGTACTCTAATTGATGTATATACTTGTTGTGGGGGGCCACATACGTACCAAGTGATGAGAGTCCGTACGTGGCGACTATTATGCTATGTCGGGTAGTTTTAGGGTTCACAAGCATGACTCTATGTGCCCTATTTGTATTTTTGGATACGTTGTGAGTTGTTTATTACTTTGAAATGATTTGAAATACGTGGAACTTTACGGTTTAAACCTTCGGTTGGTTCATCCACGACATTGGCACAGTCCTACTGAGTTTATTATTGTTTGGTACACACACACACACACGTATATATATATATATATATATATATACACACACACATACACACGTGTTGTCAAGTCAGCACACGAGTCACAGGTATGATGCGCGATCGTGGGTGAGCTTATTGTTATATCATGTTATCGAGTCAACACACGAGTCGCAGGCATGATGCGCGACTGTGGGTGAGCTTATCGTTATATCATGTTATCGAGTCAGCACACGAGTCACAGGCATGATGCGCGACCGTGGGTGAGCTTATTGTTATATCATGTTATCGAGTCAGCACACGAGTCGCAAGCATGATGCACGACCGTGGGTGAGCTTATTATCGAGTCAGCACACGAGTCGTAGGTACGATTCACGATCGTGGGTGAGCTTATTATTATATCATATGATCGAGTCAGCACACGAGTCGCAGGCATGATTCGCGATCATGGGGAGCTTTATGACTATTCAGTCTTTATATACCACCTTACGACTCCGACCAGTTATCTTGTCCTTGTATGCGTATGACCAACTGGGTTCTGACTCACTTATAATTTGGATAGTCAGGCATTTGTTAAGAGGAGGTTAAAGTACATTGTTGTTCACTTTCAGTTATTACCTGGATTACTTTATTTGAAATGCACTTGTTGTCTATTGTCTTACCTGCCTACTATTTTTCGTCATATCCCTGTCATATATTATATTATTGGACCTTAGTGAGTGTCAAGTCGACCTCTCGTCACTACTTCTTCGAGTTTAGATGGGATACTCACTGGGTACATATTTACTTATGTACTCATGCTGCACTTCTGTACTTGACTGTACAGGTTCTGAGGCTGGTGCATATGGTTATCAGACCGGAGCTAGGTACTGATTAGAGCTGATTTGACTTCACGGTGAGCTGCTCCTCCTAACGATGTCTGGCAGCACCCTGGAGTTTTCCCCTATGTTGTTTTCCTGTCTATTTCATTCAGACTGCGGGACTGTACATATTGTCTTTTGTGTATTCAGTTAGTTACCCACGACACTCGTGACACTAGTTCCTGGCACACAGGTAGTGATTATTTTGGGTTTTGGACTGTATATCTATATATGTGTATGTTCGTCTTTTGGCTCACGTATCCTTACAGCTATATCATTTACCACTGAGTTATTGTTTTCGGATGTTATGCTTAAACTGGATAAAATTGGTAAAAGTTGAGCTACATAATAAATTGAAAGGGGTAACACTTAGGGAGAGTCATGTTGGCTTGCCTAACCCCGCCGTTGGGCGCCATCGCGACCCGAGTTAGGATTTGGGTCGTGACAACGTGGTATCAGAGCTCTAGGTTCATGTAAGTCTCACGAGTCACGGGCAGGCCCAGTAGATTCTTGCGGATCGGTACAGCTCAAATAAAAGGGGATTTCAAATAAGCATTGGAGCTATTGATTTTTGAAAGAACTAATAAACATTTGAGAGGAAGACATCCTAGGTTTGAAACAATATGGATCACATCAATGCAATACCCGATAGACACTCCTCAGAGAGGGGATACACGTAGTATTAGCGCACCAGTCATCATATCCATATTCTACCCTTTCCCACCTCGTGAAGGTAATTAAGCGTGTGTTGGCCACAAACTCTATTGCGTGCTATTACTCGTCCCATCCTATCAGTCCCGGAGGAGGCTAGGACTACTATCCTAAAGCAGGTGCTAGGCTGACCCCTAAGTCTAAATGACAAAATTCTAAGCGACAAGCAAAGACAATTAGGACTGCAAATATGGAGAAAAACAAATAGGAGCAGATATGAGGTGCAAGTATTCCTCCACATGTTATGCACATAATTAGCACGACTCAAACACAAGTAAGGCCTTTCTAACTTCAGGACCTAAGGCATGATGTCTAGGCGAGAATGCAATAACGAGGCAATTTTATTACTACTTTTAGAGAAGGAATTGTACCGGTTTCTAAATACTGATTTTAAACTGTTGTTAGTCAACCAGTATGTGTGAAGAGTAGATTTCTAGTTTTAGTTGATCCAGCACCTAAGGCTTTCCTAGATGTACCGATTATTACGGGGACTGTCAAATAGCATTAGTAAATAACTGTTTTAGGTGTCTAGAATCATAAAGGTGTTACCAGCTTTCTTTTAGAGGAACTAAGTGAGGTTCTTATACCTATTATACATTAGTCTAGGTGTAACTGGGCTGATACGGTCTTATAACATGATATCTAATGTATGTACAAAGGTGTATATGCAGAATTCCTGAACATGATTTCTAAATGCGCAGTACTTCTTAGTTATTAAATAATAGTTTCAGGGGGACTATTTGGAATACCATATTATTAACATTGTCCTAGAAAATAGGATCTCTAAGTGTTCGGCATTATGAAACAAGATTGCAGCTTGTTAACACATTTGTCCTAAGGCAGGATGTTTAACAAAAAACACAATTGGTATGAACAGAGTCACATATTAGCAATTCTTGTTGTTATTAAATCCTATGAACATGATTTCTAAGTGAATATTATGATGAGATGCTGAAAGAAATAAACCTAATTGTCATGGTATCTAATGCATGATTGGCATGTTATTCCTAAGCATGGTGGCTATTGCGCCTATAGGAAAAGTAAACCTATAGACATGATTTCTACCTGCGTCTATACTAAGTATGCATACCCCACCCATTTCACTATCCAACCCCAGAATCGTTTATACAATCAGTTATTACAGACCAATGTTACACGAATTACATAAGTAAATAAGAAAATTAAGAAGTTACACTATAGGGAGCCTACCAATAGGCCCAAGTCTCCAGGTCCTTAATACCATATGCCATAACCTTTCATAATCCGGGTGTGTCAGAGTTTAGAGGGTACTCAAAAGGTCCCAAAAGCAGTGCTCACACAAAGGGGCTGAACTTAAGAAACTAGGAGTAGAGCGAGATGTGCTCATAGTTTAGGAAGTTTAAGTAAAATAGCGTTGAAAACATTTTTAAGAGAGGGAGGACTTTAGTAAAGATCAGCCTTTTCAGAACAAAGGTTCAATTGACGAAAAAGTTTACCAACTCAAAACAAAACAAAGCCAACATCACATAAAGGACCCAGGGTGGTCCTAGCAATCAAAAACGAGGGGAGAGGTTTGAGGGACAAATACACAGCCTGTGAAGCAGGAATCTTTACACATAGACACATAATCAAAGGGTTTCTAAGGGTTCAGGGGAAGTCAGGGATATGACTAAGTGTCAAATTAGAGCAACATATCACCCAAACCACTGACATCATGATTGAATTTAACATATTAGTCATAGGCATGGAGATGCATATAAAGAATAGAGGCTGAATGCAAAGAGACACATTGATCATTCAAAGTAAAGTGAAAATAGACATGTAAAAAAGATTCAGAATTCTAAATGCATGCTGAACAACAGAATCACAAGTAGAAACATATAAGAAATACAAGGAACTGAACCATTAATAGAAACATATTGGTTTGATGACTGAAGCTTAAATCAGAACATACCAGTATGATGAAGAAAACAATAATGCAAGAAGATATAGGAGATTCACAGTAGTCAGGCTTGGCTTACATCCGGCTCACTTAAAGTAATGGCAAGTAGCACAGAACAGAGAGTGAAGAGAGTATGAAACTCTTTTGTTGTGAAAGGAGTGCACATATCAGTTTTTGCATCTATGTCTGTGTTTGTGTGTGACAGATGAGTAGAGTGTATATATAGTTATTAAAACGAGTAGAGAGTAACATAATTATAGAAATAGTACCAATTAAAATCAATCATAGGTCTGGACTCCCTTCAATCAAGGAGTCATGATTCAAACGGGTGTAAATTGTATCAAAATAAGGAAAGAATCACTTAGAAAGCTGTTTATACCATAATAGGAGTAGTAAAGAATGTGGCATGTAATAAGGTCAAGTACATAGTATCTCAAGCAAGGAAAATATATACTGAGTGCATTTATATGGTAAAAAGCATAAGTCAATTCTGAAAATTAGTCAAAGAATCACGGATGGGACTAAAATCACAAGGAGTCATTCTTAACTAAGGAAAGTATCTCATATGTTTGGAATACCACACAGAAAATAATCTCAGTATACAGAATAAACAATTGGTCTAGGTTCAGAAAATCCTAATTAAAATTNGATTCAAATAAGGCCAGTATCAGCTAAGGAAAAATAACACGAATTAAATAGACAATGTTCAAGAACTCTGAAACCCTAGCAATCTCAGTAGAGTAAAGTCATACAAGCTAAGGATTCATGTGTATTATAGGGTAAACATGGAGGCACGTAGAGAGATTAAGAAAGTTAGAAACATATACGAACATCACAGGGTAAAAACTTCAGAGAATCATAAAGCACATATG
>ML282563.1:0-56394 GCA_005239495.1 Nicotiana undulata | reverse complement strand
ATAGTATTCTGTTTTTGACTAAGGAATTAACTGGGCGATTTTATTCATCGCGGTCGCAAGAATAGGGCTGCGATCGTGGAGAGTCTGGTCCTAACTCACTGCGATCGCGGAAAAGGAGGCGCGGTCGCGGAGCATAGCTTGGCTGACCCTATGCGATCGCAGGTCGAAGGAATGCGATCGCGGAACACTAGGACGTCACATAATGCGATCGCGGGTCAAAGGAATGCGATCGCGGAAGGGACNCCCGTTAGCTACCCGAAACTCACCAGAGCCCTCGGGGCTCAAAACCAAAAACACACACGACTCCCGAAACATAATACGAACCTGTCTAAGCTTTTAAATCATCAAAATATCATCAAAAACACATAATACAACCTCAAAATCCAATTAATAAAACTTAAGAACTTTAGAATTCTAAAATTCACTTCATTACGCCGAACCGGCCTAAACTGCTCGGAACGACTTCAAACTTTGTAGACAAGTTATAATTAACACCACGGAACTATTCCCGGTCTCGGAATCTCATTCGGACCTCGGGAATATAACACTACTTTCCAAGCCACATTTCTAGTTCTTTAAAACCTCAAAGTCTCATTTTTTATCCGAAACCACTCATTTCAAGTCCGTTTTACACCAAATTTCACAGATAAGTCACATAACATATAATAAACCTGTTCCGGGCTCCGGAACCATAATGCGGGCCCGGCAACATGGTTTTCACGTAATTATTCATTATCAAAATCCTTTATTATTTTCAGAAAACAATTTTCTTTAAAAATTCATTTCTCGGGCTTGGGACCTCGGAATTTGATTCCGAGCATATGCCCAAGTCCCATATTTTCCTACGGACCCTCCGGAACCGTTCGAATCACGGGCCTGGGTCCGTTTACCAGAGATGTTGACCAAAGTCAACTATATTCATTTATTAATTATCAAAACTCATTTTCATCAACTTTCCACATAATAGCTTCCCGGCCACACGCCCAGGCTGCGCACGCATTACGAGGTGAGACTAGTGGAGGCTTTCGGAGCCTCGAAACACAGATATATCTTAAATTACATAAGATGACCTTTTGGGTCATCACAATTACTGAATTAGTTTGAGTCATGTAGGCATGATTTTTAGGCGTGAGATTGATTTTTTTATCCTACAGGATTGCATTCTAATTACTGAGTTGATTTAAACCCTATATGCATGATATCTTTTAATCGTGTATAGGCAGAAATAATGCAGACTTCCAGAAAATGATTAACGCAAACATCGAGGTCCTATAGGCATGATTGCTAATGCACATTTGTTGGATACATTGATCCTATGAGCATGATTTCTAATATATATTTTTTTTTCAACCCTATAGGCAGGATTTATGATATGAAAATGTAAACACACAATTAAGATGAAAGTCCTATAGGAAGGATTTCTAAGCACAATATATAACTCACACAATTTTCACCAGAGGAACAGAATTCATAATTAAATCCTATAGGCAAGATTTCTACTCAGTTTGGCAAAAGGAAATTAGAAAAATCCCCAGCTTTACTGAATATCCCCAAATTTGTTTATTACAAAGTCACTACATACTAGAATATCAAATGAATTACATGAAGTAATGAGACACTATAGGGAGCCTTCATTAGTCACAAATAAACCTGGGAACCAGGCCTTCAAAACATCATGGTGATTCATCCACAACACATTAGAACTAGGCTTCCAGTGTGTCAAAGTTCCCTAGGGCCTCAGGGACCCCGGGAGATGCTCACACCAGAACCACACATTGAGAAAATAGTTCATAAGAGATTGGAAAACCAGTCTAGTATGTCAGAGTTCAAAGGAATCTCATATGGACCCTGAGCAGTGCTCACACTGGGGTGGTTGAGAACCTAAGGGACTAAGAGTGGGGTTTTTAAAATCAGTACATAAAAGGGAGAAGGGACGAGTTTTAAAACAGTTTGATTTCAGAAGAAATAAGATTTAGAAAACATAGTTGCAGGCGAAACTGCACCAAGAAGACAAACAAAGTTCATGCTTAAACACAAAGTTCAAATAAGTGGAGGTCTAGTTAAGTTAAATATTTAGACTAGTACTTAAGACAATCATCACAAAAATAATTAGGCAAAACAATTGAGTTGGCCAGAAACATGAAATAAGTAAACAGGGCAGATGAATTAACAAATTAACTGATTACATATTTATAGTAACCTGAAGAATGCAAAGTTCAAAACAGGTGCATGATTAACAAGCAGTGCATGAAACACATTAAAACTTAGGCTAACTTATGAGAGGATTCATATTATTCGAAATAACTCAGTCCTAAATTAACAGTGTTACTAAATGGGATCAGGGAATCATGTAAAGGACATAATCATACTATAAATTAAAGCATGCTAACCGAGCAAAGCATAAAGAATGAAATTACACAGGGTTCAGGAATACCAGTTAAGTACAGCCGGCCAAAATCGAAGACAATTAGCACAGAAAGTGAGAGAGTTTAAATTTTAGTGAGAATATGAGAATTCGAGTCTGTTTAAGGGGAGAAGGAGAAAAAGTTTAAATAGTACTCAATTAGGCAGACAAATACGGTAATAATTCAAACACACACAAATAAGGGATGACAATACTTCTAGAATCAATTTAAGTCGGGTTCAATCAATTTAGCAGAACATAACAGCGTATAATCAGGTAAGTACTATTTAGACTAAGATACAGAATTAATCAATAGTCAAGTACCAGATCAAATAAGGTAAGGAAATAATGAGAACAAGATAAATCGAACATAATAAGGAAATATCAGTACCATACAAGAAAGGAAAGGCTGAAACCTCAGTAAAGATTTCAAAACCTTAGTTTTGGTGTAAGTAAAATTAGTCAATAGTTAACGACAAAAGTTAAAGATGCATAGAGACAGATAGACAGAAACATTAAAGGAAAAATAATTAAATAATAAAAAAACCTAAATTTAATGTAAGTAAAAAATAGGCAGAAATACAACAGAGCCATAATAAAGATGCACAAAGACATATAGACAGAAATAATTAAGGTTTGAACCACATTTTGTTCGATTTTGAAGAATCAAAAACCCCAAATTTTAAGATAAGTAAAAATGAGTAAGAAATAATAAAGAAATTATAATAAAGGTGCACAGAGATAGATATACGGAACCATTAAAGGAAAAATATTTAAAGAATAGAAAATCATTTTAGATCTTAAAAAGATCTGAACCCTAGTTTTAGGGTAAGTAAAAGATTTAACTAAAAATAGGCAGATCTGTGAGTAACAAGGTAAATATGGACGAAGAATAACATTAAAACAAACTAAAAGTGAACCAAATCTAGTTCGAACAAGAGATCTGAAACCCTAACTGAAAGATACGAAAAATATTCGTACTCACAGAGGTTTGGATGAACCCAGAAGGAAATAACCAACATATAAGAGATTTTGAACCAGATTTGGTTCAAATATCTCGAGATCAACTTGCCATTTGTGGCGAGTAAGTTAAGTAACATCAAAGACGAGTAGCCGGTAAAGAAACATGGCCAAATAAGGTAAGGAATCACTAAATGATTCCATTTCTAGGTAGGAATCAAAGGAAAATGGGTGACGGCGGATTGGGGTTTGAGAAGGTGAGAGGTGAGTTGAGAGGATTCAATGACGGCGGATAGGTGGGAATGAGTTAGGGTTAGGGGTGTTAGTATAGTTAAAAGGGTTAGGGGTTTTGGGAGACGTTGATCTTTTGAGATCAACGACTAAGATTAGAACTTATGGCCGGGCGGGTTAATTTGGAAGGGTATGGGTCTGGGTTAGGCCGGGTATGGGGTGTTGGGATGGTTAATTGCCTAGGGTAATGGGTTAGGCTAGGTCCGAAATTAATTAGGAAAAGGGGATATGTTTTAAATACCTAATTAAATTAATAAAATAATTTATTAATATAATTAATAAATAATCGAAATTTCATTTATGCATGAAAATGATTTAAAATAATCACGTAACATTATAAAAATATAAAAAGTCATTTTGCTGTATAAATAATGTAATTACGCATATTGCAATTATAACTTAAAGATGCAAATATAAATATACATAAAATGTTTAAATCTTAATATGAATATAAAATGGTGGAATTAAATAATAAATCATTATAAGATTATTTGTGATGCAATTAATGATTATTTATATAATGAAAATGCAGGAATAAATTGATTAAAAACCTTTGAAAATCATAGAAAATTATGAAAAAATACTTGTTGATGATTATGCACTATTTTGAAGGTATATATGTATTTAAAAATATATATATGTGGGATAAATTGGGCATCAACACATATCATACATATTCTACACATAAGACTGAGTTGGTGCACATAACTCGCTCTTGAAAATATTTTGATAATTTTGCAATGGGTGGTTTCCTCCAAAATATGCATAAGGAGTATCAAACGCAGAATTACCAACATCAAACTCTCATAATTCCAAGATGCCATGTCTCTCAAGTCAAAAATAAAAATTTAAAAAAATAAAATAATCAAATACAAGAAAACAAAAATAAAAGTTCAAATTTGCAACCTAGAGATATTTACACTTACAGCTACACCAATTGTTACCCGGCAACGACACCAAAATTTGATCACGCCCAACTATGCCTTATAAAAAGGACTAAGCAGTCATTGCAAATAAAATTCGGTTTACAAGTCTGGAGTCGAATCCCACAGAGAACTAAGGCTCAACTACAATTGTTCAATATCGCTAAGAAACATAAGTCCAAACAATTTCCTAATTATAAAGATTATAATGTTTAATTTTATCTAATTAACTAACAAATACTAGAAAGAAGTAAAACTATCAATTAACAAGGATAAGGATTGGAGACAAGATTAAGGAGGTCTAGAGTTATGATTTCCCCTACCGTCGGAATCCTTGCCGCTACGTTCCCTATAAATTTTCCTAGGTTTTCTCTACCGATCATGAGCTCTCTGAGTGTCGTAATTCTCTCCCGAGTAACTACCACAATTTACTAGATATATTCTTCCGAATTATGCTAGCTAGCACTAAGTTACGGCTCACTCGGATCGCACCAAGGTTTCGTTATTCCTAATCCCACTCTTAAACCCTTCGTAGTGTTCCCTCATATACGTCAGGAGTGATGTTGTTCAACAACTACCTAAATATGCACTCTCTTCCGAGTAATACACACTAAATAGGCACAGTCGATTGAGAGATCTTCAACCAACCACAATATAAGCGTAGTTGAACAAACAGATAATAAGCTACAGCAAATCTATAACATCTACATAGCTCGGAATCATTTCTACAAGGCATAAAACACCCAATTAGTGCAAAATACTTAAGATTAAATCTCAAACTCAACTAAAGTGCGTTAAATTAGAATATAATAATCGACTAAAACACGATATTATAGCCTACCATCATTTGTACTCATACTACACTGCTGCACCTTGTGTGCAGATATTGGCTGCTGACATTGCTGAGATCGACGAGAGCTGGATTCGAAGATGTACCTGTGTTCCGGCCATAGTTTCCTCTTGTTCATAGTAGCCTTAGATTAATAATAATCTGTTTATGTACATTTCGAACAGATGTTGTATTTCTCTCATGCCAACTTTGTCTATTCTAATCTTAGAAGCTCGTGATTTGTAATACAAGTTCTTGGGAAATGTATAAGTTTCAAGTATTTCTTTACTTAAATGTCTTATCATTCTCATTTGAAATGGGATAGTTGTTAACTAGATTATTGTTGCTCCCAAACGCACACGCAAGTATACGTGGTCGACAAGTAATATAGGATTGTAAGTCCAGATATCGTACCCACAGGGACTTGTGATTAACTATCAACTAAATTAAAACCAAACAATTAATCTATTCAAGCAATTTTCTAATATGTGATTAATTAACTACAACTAATCTAGAGTAGCAAACAAAGAGATTAAAGGAAATAATTTGGCAATCTTAGAGACTAATTTAATGAGAAACGATATTCTAGAGCTATGAGTTGGCTATCAATCCCGTTGAGTTGTCCACTTGAATTGTCTAATTAATTTGTCTAGTTTATTAATTGACATGGTTAATATTACTCGTAGCCTTCTCCTAAAGTACTACTCGTTTCAAGCTAACCTAACACCTATATTCCTATTGAATTAGAATTAACAAGAACACATTAATAATTCTTTTATAGTAACCAAGCAAGGAGATTAGGTATATTCCTATCCTAATCGCAAATTCGTTCCCGATGCTCGAGTTCAAATCTTTCTCTACTCAATCCTCTATGCAATATAGAATTCCCTATCCCGAGTTCAATCCTAGATTCGTAGATAGTATTCAATTGGTGATCAAGCAATCAAATAATTAAGCACTAGATTGAATAAATAAAGCAATATGATAAAATAATAAGAACAATTCATGCTTATAACTACAACGTTCATGTAGCACTCGAAACACTAGAACTAATAAACTACGAGATTAAAAGAAGAGAGGATGAAGAAAAACTAGGTAGAAGCCTCCTCAAGCACTATGTGTGTTTCCCCACGTGAATTCTCCTTCAAAGTATGTTAGATGTCCTCAAAATAATGTTTTACATGTATTTATACCAAGTAGGGTTGGGCCAAGATGAAATCTCATTTTCCTAGCCGAAATAGAAAAACTTGAAAACTTATTTCTTTTCATGCGTTGCACTATGCGTCGCCCCGTGCGCCACATTAGTGCTTTTCCTGTCATACCAAAAAATCCAATTTCTGAACTTTGGAAATTTCTGACATAAAATTACACTAATGCCTCGCATAGTGCCTCACATTATTGCATTTCTTCAGTAATTGCTTCTTCCTTAAAATTTTAAGTCCAGAATTGATACAGGATCCCGGCTTAATCCCTTGGGATTTTACTCAGACTTCAAAGCTCCAAATAGCTCGAATTAGTTACACAACATCTACATAACCCGATATCACTCCTACAAGGCATAAAACACACAATACATGCAAAACACTAGCTATAAAGCTTAAACACAATAAAAGTGCAGTAAAATTAAGTGCAATAAGTGACTAAAATACGTAATTATAACCTACTGTCACTTACCTAGAGGGTTGGTTAGGTTCCATCACGACTAGGTTGATTTTGGGTCGTGATAGATTGGTATTAGAGTTATAGGTTCAGAGGTTCTACAAGTCATGAGTAAGTGTCTGGTAGAGTCTTGCGGATCGGTATGATGACGTCCATACCTATCTTCGAGGCTGCAGGGAATTTAGGACAACCTTCTCATCTTTCTTTCCTTATATTGCGGCATTGATTCATCTTGAAGCATAACTCTTTGAATTCTTTATATGCATTCTTAGGCGCATGTGAGTGCTCGGTATTAGTTCTACATCGACGACTTGTGATTCCATGGATGAGGTGCGAGATGTGATTTTGGTGTGCGGATGGTGGGACATCTATGACTTGTATTACACTGTATGAGTAGGGATTCACTTGGTTTTTTTAGAGGTGTGGATTACTTCTCAAGGTGTTGGTGTGCGGTACAAGTCGTTCGGTTGGTTTAATTGAGATTTGGGTAGAGAGGATGACTCTCGTGAAAGGTTCTAATGGGTTCAAGATTTATATATAACAATTGGAAATTTCGGATGGTGTCTAGACTTGCGATATTTTTGTATCACCATGGATTCTACATTCCATAATCATAAATGTAAAAAGGAACAACTTTAAATTCACCGAAGGTCTCTTCAGGGTGGGTATCTCGGTTGTGGTACTTTTAGGGTTCTTACGAGAAAATTCAACGGCTTATGGGCCTTAGGGCGTTGTGGTTATGTGCTAGAGTTTGTAGCATGAGTTTTGGTTGAGGATCACGGTCTTCTAGCAAGGAAAAGTATCAATTTGAAGGCAGTTTGGAAGGAACTCAGAGAAATAGGATAGTTTAGCAGTAGATTGGATCAGCAATGGATATGATTGGTTCTTTGGGTACTTATGATGTAGTGAGTTTCTACAAGTGTTTCGTGGCAATGTTCTTGGGTTTTTGCGACTTTTATAACTTGGTTGAGTTAGAGAGATTCAGTTCTGATGGCCTAGTTATGTGAAAATGGATTTTGAAGAGTTCTCGATGATTTCTACCACAGTTCAAGGTGGATATTTCCTACTGGCGTGAGGAACATGTTACGAATTGGGGTTTTATCCTAAAGGAGGTCAAATGGAAGGTTCTTGGCTAATTAAGTATGTAGTTGTTTGTGACTTGGAGTGGATTATAAGGTTCTCATACTTTTCATATGATGGCATGGTATATGAGGTGTGTTGTGTGGGAATGAGATTTGCATGAGCAAGGTCACAATTCAGTTTTGAAAGGAATGACATAAAATTCTTTGGCAGCATAAATGGTTTCAGATGACTAGGTAAATGATATTTCTATTTGGTATTGCTTGATGAGAGTGTACATTTCAGAAGGGACATTGTGTTTTGATTTGTGTATACTTCATTGGCATTGCAACACTTTCCTAGTTGATCGACTGCTGATATACAAATTTTGCGATGTGCCACGGAAGAATTATAGAAGTATTTCTCCTTGGATGATCGTGCATGAGAGATGTGTGAGACATTCGAGCGGTGGAGTTTGGATCAGATATGATGAATCGTGTGTTCTATGGAATTAGAGATTGGGAGTTGTCAAGAGCAGATAGTTTTATGGATTATGGACTGTGAAATTGTGGTTGAGGTTAGCCAGATGATAGTATGTGTTATGATTCCGTCATTGTGGATTTTCTGAGGGTTATTTATCTATTTATGGGTGATCGGAATTGATTTAAGGGCCCATTGGTATGCCCAGTTAGGATGTGTATTCTACACCGAGTCAGATTGGTTGGCTCCATATTGCTATTGTTGAGGGATGTTCCATTCAGTTGTTGTTGAGCTTGTTTGTGTTCTGAAATGATCTGTGAGTTACTCCTCTAGGCTACGAGGAGTTATGATTCGTTGGTTATATGCACACATGGTGCAATTCTATTTGGGCATTACATCGAAATTTGAGAGAGATAGGTATTTGGGTGATGTATGATCGATTGCGCATTGGTTATGTTCTTTAGGGCTTGTGTGTCATTGTGTCATTTTCTTCTCTGTGGTTATGGTCGTGCACCTTGGGCACTTGATTTCGATTTGATCATGGTTATTGATTTTGAGCAGGGTAGCTTGAGGTATTTCATATGGACCAGTGTTTGAATGGGGTCACACATTGCATCAGAGTAATGTTGAGATATGATCCTTTGTGTAAGATTCGTGTGTTATGGTTCTACGGTGAGTGATGGGTTTTTTTAGCATCGTGTTGTGGCGTTACTTGTTAAGCTTGCGAGACTGTTCTCTCGTTTGAGTCATTTTCCATGATTGAGTAAATTTGGAATGTTGCTTATTGGTGCACAGATTGCACAGGTTGTGGCTTTAAATTGTATTGATATGGAATCTCACTAGAATGGTCGTGTTGGATGAGATGAGGTCATTGGACCTAGAAGGGATACTATCGGATTTGCTTACAGTATGTTTGGAAGGATAATAACGGAAGTCGGGTTTGGAATTTACTACAATTCTTGTTGAAGGAGAGGTAGCTCCATGACTTGTTGATATGATGAATGGTTATGAGTTTTGCATGTTTTTTTCATCATCGAATGTGTACGAAGGTATTAAAATGAGTCTTTGTTTGATATGATGTTTATTACTAGTGTTGGGTTATTTTGAGCAGCTACTGTGATTAGAAATTATCGCTATGAGTATTTGAGTTATACGGTATATCATGTGATTATATCTTGGGATATGGTGATGGCTTGATACATCTTGTTCCGACTTGTACAGTGTGTAGTTTGCGAGATTCAGGTCTTGTAGGAAATTCTGGATGTTGGAAATTTGGTTCTAAGGTTTATGGCTAGGTTGAATTAAGAAATTTCATTATGTTGTGTCGTCGGGCCTATATGGGATAGGGTGACGGGGGGACCACCCCTAGTATGCGTGCGGTAAGGTTACACATCGGTTTGATGGCTTTGGGAACAAATTTTTGCACGTTCGAGGACGAACATATGTTTAAGTGGGGAAGGATTTAACGACCCGACCGGTCGTTTTGAGCATTTGCACTCCGCTCGGTGGTTTGAGGGCATGATAGCTCTGTATGATATGTTATTACTTGTGTGAATCGTCTGTTTTGGTTTTTAGGTTAGTCGGAATTGATTTGGAACAATGATTCTCAACTAGTAAGCTTTAAATTGGAAGAGTTGACCAAGTTTGACTTTTTGTGAATTTGATGCCGAAATGGAGTTTTGATGGTTCCAATAGGTTTGGATGGTGATTTTGGACTAGGGTGCATGCCCATATTTGCATTTGGATGTTTCTAGAAGGTTTCGACACAAATTGGCGAAAAATAGAAATTTGAAGGTTTGGAAAGTTCAAAAGTTTGATCGAGAGTTGACCTTTTTTATATCAGATTCGGATTGTGATTCGGTGAATTGGAATAGCTTTGTTTTGTCATTTGGGACTTGTATGCAAAATTTGGGTTCATTCCGGGTTTATTTGCTATGTTTCGGCACGAGTTATTGAAGTTGAAAAGTTCAAAGTTCATCAAGTTTGAATTTAGGTGCTATTCGTTTTTTCGATGTTGTTATGTGTGTTTTGAGGACTTGAGTAGGTCAGTGTTATGCTATGGGACTTGTTGGTCTACTTGGTCGGGGTCATGAGGGGCTCGAGCATGTTTCAGATTGATTTCAGATCATTTTTCTTCATGTTTTCATTGCTAGTTGCTGCTAGTTCTGGTGTGACCGCACCTAAGGCTTTTGCACAGGTGCGATGGTCGTAGAAGCAAAAAAAGGAATCGCAGGAGCGGAGGTGTTGCTGGGAGAAGAAGTCCACAGAAGCATAGGTTCATTCGCATCTGCGAAGGCATAAATGCGGTGTAAAAGGGCGCGGAAGCGAATGTTAACGCAGGAGCACAATTTGGACTCACTGCTGCGGGTGCGCAACAAAGGAATTTCTACGGCAGGTGCAATGGAAGACCTCAAGTGATTCTCCGCAGAAGGTGTTTTTGGTCATAAAAGCGACGCCGCATAAGCGACTAATGTTCTGCAGGTGCGAAAATGCTTGGCAAAATGCTATAAATAGAAGCTTTAAGTCTTTTATTATATTTTGAGATGCGGGGTTCAGACTGAGGTGTTTTTTGATCAATCTTCATCAAAAATATTGGGTAAGTGTTCTATACTTGATTTTGGTTTTATTCCATGAATCTATCTTTATTTTTTGGCAATTGGTTGATGATTTTTAAGAGGGAATTGGGGGTTTTGGCCTAAAGTTTCATAAAGTGAATTTTTGAGTTTTGAACACCTATTTGGAGTCGGATTTGAGTGAAACTAGTATGGTTGGACTCGTAATTGAATGGGTTGTCGGATTTTGTGAGTTTTGTCGGGTTACGAGGTGCGGGTCCGGGTTTGACTTTTTGATCGATTTTCGGATTTTTATTAATGATTCGACCTTTATCGATTCAGTTTGTTTCCTTGGGCTTTATTTGATGTATTTGACTTGTCTTTGGCTAATTTCGAGTCGTTCTGAGGTTGCTACACGCAGGTTGGCATTCTTGGAGCATCGCTTGGCTTGTTCGGTATTTGAATTTGCTTGTTCGAGGTAAGTAACACTTCTAAACTTAGTGTTGAGGGTATGAAACCTAAAATTACGTGTTATGTGCTTGATGTTGATGTGATGCACATGCAAGGTGACTGGCGTGTGGACGTGCACCATGTAAACTATGACTCCGCTATTTCTTGGTACTGTGTAGTTACCTCACCTTTCCTGTAACCATGAAATTTCTAAGTACTTGAGCTCTTGAGCTGTGATCCATGTTAGAAACCATGTGTAGGCTACATGCTTATTTTGTTGAGACCCACCGAGGTCATTTATGTTGTTGAGCTATCTGCTCTTATTGCATTTACATACTCAGTCATATGCATTCATATGCATATCATATCTCTGTCTCTGTTGTTTTTTATTGATACATCATATCATCATTTTGGGCTAGTTTCATGATATTGTAAGCCTGTTAGGTAGAGACTAGAGAGATTGATGAGTGAGTGAGGCTGAGGGCCTGATTGAGAGTGATATTATGGGATTGGGCTGCATTCCACAACTTGTTATATTAATTATATTTTATGGGATCGAGATGCACGCCGCATCGATATAGCGCTTGGGCTGAAAGAGCTCCTCCGGAGTCTGCACATACCCCAAGTGAGCATAGTTCATTATATATATGTATATATGGATTGGGTGGGACGCCGCAACGAGCCTTATGGATATATATGAATATGGATCGGGTTGCACGCCGCAACGAGCCTTATGGCTATATATATGTGGATCGGGTTGCGCGCCGCAACGAGTATTATACAGTGCTGAGTTATTGAGTGTGTTGAGTATTGATCACGGTAAGAGAGAATACGAGACAGTGAGATTGTGTACTCCGAGAGTGTGAGTACATGAGTTCATCACTGAGATGCATTGCATTTGACATGCATACTTGAGATACATGCACATAGATGCATTTCCTTCTGCTATTCGGTTTTGGTGACGTATATGATTTTTCATCTATTTTGACATGTAGGCATAGATATGTACCTTCCTCATGCTATCTGAAAATGAAACATCGTATTTATTATTGAAAGGATTTTTGGTAAAATTACAGTTTTCAAGCTTACTCAGAGTTTTGGGAAATATCGCTAAAAGGATTGGGTTTTCACTAAGATACTTGAAAAACATGCTTATTTTCTGGAACTGTGAATGAGCTGAACATTCTATTTTTGAGATACTTCTTTTATTACTCGCACTATGTTGTTATGAACTATTTTTGGCTATTGGTGTCGGACCTGAACCTTGTTCCAGCTCATCACTACTTTCAACCTAAGGTTGGGTTTATTACTTATTGAGTACATGGGGTCGGTTGTACTCATACTACACTTCTGCACCATGCATGTAGATATTGGCTGCTGACATTGCTGAGATTGACGGGATCTGGATTCGAAGATGTACCTGCGTCTCCGTCATAACTACCTCTTGTTCATGGTAGCCTTAGATTAATAACAATCGGTTTATGTACATTTCGAACAAATGTTGTATTTCTCTCATACAAGCTTTGTATATTCTAATCTTAGAAACTCATGATTTATACTACATGTTCTTGGGAAATGTATAAGTTTCAGATATTTCTTTACTTAAATGTCTTATCATTCTCATTTGAAATCGCATCGTTATTAACTGGCTTACCAAGCGGGTTGGTTAGGTGCGATCATGACTAGTTAGATTTTGGGTAGTGACACTTGCACCCCGCGCTTGGAGACTCACGCTTCTCTCTGTATCAGGTAAAATATATTGCCCCGCGTCCGCTTCTTTTAAAACACTGATGCTAGGTGCATTAATCATGCCAAAAAGTATAGCTAACCACTAACCTAATTTTTAAATTCTTACTATCCATGATCTTCATTTAAAATAATTATTTTTCTAACATGAAAAGTTTTCTACAATTTTTGCTAGCTTATAAATCTATGACAAGACCGCAATTCCAACCGAACACTAAATCTAAAATAGACAGACTAATATGACTAAAATTTAATCCCAACAGAATAATTAATATTTTATATATACATATATACTATACACTAAATCCTATAGTATTGTACTTGAAATATAGTTTAGTTGTTATAAAACAATAAAAGAAGAAAAAGAGCATTGCAGAGAAAAGTAGAGAGAAAATTCTTATATAGACATTCACCTTAAATAACAAACCCTAAAATATCTCTAAAATATAGGCATTCACCTTAAATTAAATTCTATTTATAACACCCCCTTTGAATGTTTATTCAACATATAATGTGCCTCGTTAAAACCTTAACTAAAATAAAACCCAGCGGAAAAAAAATTCTAGTGAAGCAAAAAGAGTACACATATCTAACAATACACCTTTTGG
This sequence comes from Nicotiana undulata, assembly GCA_005239495.1. Classification (NCBI taxonomy): domain Eukaryota; kingdom Viridiplantae; phylum Streptophyta; class Magnoliopsida; order Solanales; family Solanaceae; genus Nicotiana; species Nicotiana undulata. The sequence goes on along the minus strand of ML282563.1, from coordinate 42,433 downwards.
TTGCCTCGTTAAAAACATTGCAAGAAAATACCAATGGGACAAAACCTTGTAATGAAAAAAAGAGTACAACGTGTATTAGCTCCCGTTGATGTGTCACGACCCGATTTACCCTCCAAAAGGTATCGTGATGGCACCTAGTTTCTACGACTAGGTAAGCCTAATTTACGAAAAACATTTGTATTAAAATAAGTAAAAGCAAAATGAAGAACACAAACGACGTAACAAAGTCGTTCGGCTCATCTACAATTATATCTCTCCCAAAACCCGGAATGTCACATTTGTCACAAGCTCTGTATCAACAATAGCTCTATACAACGAAGTGGTGACAATATAAAAGATGTCTATGCCTATACTAGAGTAGAAGGGGACTCGTGGAATTCTACGGACGCAGCTGAATTACCTCGCGGTCTCCTGGCAGCTGCTAAAGCGACTCCTAGCCACGACACTGGGTGATAGTATCTGGATCTGCACATGAAAAACATGGGCAGGAAAGGGCATGAGTACTCCACAATTGGTACCCAGTATGTGCCAAGCCTAACACAGTCAAGTACTGACGAGGTCAGGTTAAGGCTCTACTGGATTTTATAGTAAAACAGTCTAAAAAATGAACAGAGAGAATTAATAAGCTAAGGCAAAAATAGTAGAAACAGTAAGCTGGAGGAAAATAGTAAAAGGGAGCCCTCGGCTCAGCACAGTGTATCTCAGAGTAGCAGATATGCAATGCAGTACCGGGGGAAAGCTCCCGGAATCTAGTATGTAGTCCCAATTTAAATATGCGATGCAGTATAGGGGGAAAGCTCCCGGAATCTCGTCCGTAGTCCCAATTTAAATATGCGATGCAGTACAGGGGGAAAGCTCCCAGAATCTAGTCCATAGTCCCAATTTAAATATGCAATGCGAATAAATACTGGATACAATGTTTCTACCAGTTCAGGAAGAATAGCAGGCAATAATACGGATAAAACTACCTAAACATGGTTCACATAGTGTCAATTAAGGGAAACTCAAGTAAATAGGTAGACATGCTTCTTCCTAGGCTAAACTACTCAGTTAGTGCAAGAAACAGTGAAATAGGAATGAAATAATTTATGTCATGGAAGAAAAATGGAGTTCGAGCAACAATGGCCCATGTACGTACTCGTCACCTCACGTACACGGCGCCCAAACAACAAAAACGGTATCAAAACAACCTAAGGGGAAGTCCCCAACATAGAGTTAGGCAAGCTACCTACCTCGACTACGCTAATCAACTCAATATCACGCTCTTGCCACGAGTATCCGACTCCGAATTGCCCAATCTATTCAATTCGATTGCATAATGTAAATATCACTTTAAGGAATCAAAATAACTAATAAGTTCGAAGCTAATACGCGAAATTAGGAAATTTGCCCAAAAACTCCCCCAGGCCCATATCTCGGAATCGGGTAAAAATTATTATTTCCGAACACCCATTCGGTCACGAGTCTAACCATATAAGAATTACTCAAATCCGATATCAAAATCCTAATCAAAACTCAAGAATTTGGTTTAGGAACTATATCCCATTTTCCCCATTTTTCCCGTCATAATTTCGAATTTAAAGGATGGATTAAGGAGTATAATCATGGAAATTAGCCTAAACAGAGTAGGAATCACATACCTAAATTGCCCAGGTGAAAATCACCCCAAAAATCGCGATCGCAGAGAGTAATAAACTCACGCCTAAATTTGACCTTATGCGAATGCAGGGCTCCATTAGCGATTGCAAACCTCGATTATCTCAGACCTACGCGATTGTGGTTAGCTTCACGCGACCGCGGTTATCTTCACGCGACCGCGTAGAGTAACACCCAAATTCCTGCTTCCTAAACTCCTCTGCACGAACGCAAATATACCCATGCGAACGCAGTGCCTAATTTCCCCAAACACTGCGATTGCGGAACCCTTGGTTCGATCGCATATAACAAAATGCTTCCCGCCTCTACTTGTTCTACACGATCGCGGATACACTCACACGATCGCAGAGAAGGAAAATTTGCTGATGAAACACCAGAAAACCAACAATAAGCTTAAGGCTAGAATTGCCCGTTTGAGCACCCGAAACACACCCGAGGCCCCCGAGACCTCAACCAAACTTACCAACCAACACATATACCTCACTCGAACTTATTTGAGACTTCAAAACACATCTCATAACATCCAAATTATCAATTAAGCATGGATTCAAGACTAAGAACTTATGAAATTCCCAAAATCCACATCTGATGCCGAAACACGTCAAAACTAGTCTGAATGACCTCGCATTTTACACACAGGTCATAAATGGCATTACAAAACTACAGCCACTCTTGGAATTCCATTCTGAGCCCGACATCAAAATTCCACCAATCGGCCAAAATAGCCGAAATTCCAACTTTCGCCAATTCAAGCCTAAATCTACCACAGACCTCGAAAACACATTCCAAACACGCTCCTAACCTCGCAATCAGCCAACTAAGCTAAAGGAGTCGACAAAATTACATTCCGGGTCCGTCTTCACACTGTTTCAACTACGGCTCGATTTCTAAAGTTTAAATTCACATTTAAGGACCATGTGTCCAGAATCTCTCCGAATTTCGCCACTCAACATTCTGACAAGTTCCAAAAGCAGAAATAGACATGGGGGAAATGATTATTAGGGAATTGGGGCGCTAACTCTCAAAACGACTAACCGGTTCGTTAGATTCTCCACCTCTTAAGAAAATTGTTCCTCCTCGAACGAGTATAGAGACATACCTGAAGCTATGAAGAGATGAGGGCACTGCCTGCGCATATCCTGCTCGGTCTCCCAAGTTGCCTCCTCGACCGGATGTCCCCTCCACTGAACATTCACTGATACAATATACTTTGACCTGATCCTTCTGACCTGCCTATCCAATATAGCTACAGGCTCCTCAACGTATGATAGGTCCTTGTCAAACTGAACTGAACTGCGTGATACTTCCGGAGCATAGAAACGTGGAATACCGGATGAACTCCTGCTAGTTTGGGAGGCAAGGCAAGCTCATAAGCAACCTCCCCAACACACCACAACATCTCAAAAGGGCCAATAAACCTCGGACTCAGCTTACCCTTCTTCCCGAACCTCATGACGCCCTTCATAGGCGATATCCGAAGCAAAACCCGATCACCAGCCATAAATGCCAAATCACGAACCTCTATTGCATGTTGTTACCCGTCCTGATCATCATGTCCATATCTACCCTCTCCCGTGAAGGTAACTAAGCGCGTGTTGGTCACGACTTCTATTGCATGCTGTTACCCGTCACTTCCTATCAGTCCTTGAGGAATTTAGGACTGCTATCTTATACAAAGGGGGGTTTCTAGGCAAGCCCTCAGGGTTTAAAGGTAAAGTTGCTAGGGCGACATATAATGAACAAGTAGGACTGCAGATAAGGGGTAGCACATAAACAGGAAAAAAGGCTCAAAGACCTCCACAAACAGTGCACATAAGCAGTATGTATCATACACAACTAAGGTCCGAATTCAGATCCTAAACATGACGTCTAAGTGATAATAGCAGATTCAGATTAATTACATAACTCAGAAAGGAAGTCCTAATCAGGCTTGCCTACTGATTTTAACATGCTAACAATTAAACACTTAGTCACAAACACAGTTCTGGTTTTATCTTTTTATGGCGGGTTACCTAAGGCTTGCTTAGGTGTGTAGCAATTATTCAGAGCTGATAACAATCTCATGTTGTTATCTCATAACATACAGTTCTAGGTGTTGTCAATATTCAGAGACCGATTACTGGTTTGTTAGAACATGGTAGAACAATTTTAGGCCTTTTCATGCATCAGTAATTAGTTTAGGCGTAGAATAAGGTCCTAAAGCATGATATCTAATACGTACATATAGATATGCAGAAAGATTGTATGCAAAGCTCCTAGGCAATATTTTCTAAGTGCATGAAGTTACATTATTTGAACACGCTTTCAGGAGATGCAACAAGTATGAGAATGACTTGTTTAGTAGCGTATTGTTATCCTAGGAAGGATTTCTAAGTGTATTACCACATTATCAGAACTGGTTTACATGAATAGCAGGTTTGTATTAACATTTATCGTAGGACAGGATTTTTTCTAAGCGTACATGATAGCGTGCTAGTTATTAGCATGTTTCTAACGCAGAATTTTCTAAATAATAGGATGATGCATATGCTGAACAGAAAATAGTTAACATCGTCCTAAGATGGTAGGATTTATGATGCATGTGTACATGAGCCCTACACAGGATTTCTATTGCGCAGGTAGAAAGTAAAGCCTAAATCATGATTTCTACCCCTTTTAGCAACTATGACATGCATACTACCCCCTTTTTTCACTATCTGTCCCCAAAGTTATTTACAAATAGTTATTACAGACCATTGAATATAAATTACATAATTGAAATAGGAAAATAAGAAGTTAACTATAGGGAGCCTACAAAATAGGCCGAGATTCTCCATGTCCTCAATACCAAGTATGTTTCACAGCCTTTTCACTATCCGGGTGTGTCAGAGTTCCTAAGGACCTCAAGGGATCCCGGGCAGTGCTCACACCCAGATTTCATAGCCAAGATAGAGTAAGTGTAGTGTGGAAGGCCAGTTCTTCTGTGTCAAAGTTCAGAGGGAACTCAAGGGTCCCCAAAGCAATGCTCTCACAAAAGGGACAGAACCTAGGGGTCTAAGAGTATAGTGAGAGTGCTTGACATAGTTTGAGGAGTTTAAGTAAGAGAACAATTTTGAAAAGAGGAGACACTTAGTGAAAATAGTTTTCATAACAAAAGGTTTAACTGATGAAAATAGTTGGGAAGAACATCATTCTCAAAAACAAGTTCAGCATCATACAACAGGACCAAGAATAGTCCAACAATCACAATCAGGGGTCTGGGAATTGAGGGACAAATACAGGGCAGGTAACGGTAAGCATGTAGTATGTAGAAACACATATAGGCATGCAATCAGAAACTCATAAGGGTTCAGAGGATCAGGGTATAGTAGGGTATAGGATTAAGTTAACATATAAACACCAAACAACTAAGACCATGACCAAACTAATGTATCAACCATAGGCATGGGAGTTCACATAAGAAACATGTTCTAAGTATAGAGAAATATGCTAAGTAAAGCATAACTTAACAGGTAGAGGGAATTCAGGATCTTAGTTACATGTTGAAAAACATAATATTAAATAGAAGCAGATTAGACACACAACAAAGTGCAACAATAATAGAAACATATTGGTTTGAGAACTGAAATTCGAATTAGGACATACCAGTGAAGTGAAGAAAGAAAAACCACAAAGTAAAAATAGAAGAGTCACAGTAATTAGCCTTGGCTTGCAGCCGGCTAACATAGGATAGTAGCAAGTAACACAGAAGAGAGAATAGAGAGAGTATTAAGTTTTAGTTGTGAGAGAGATAGTTGAACAGATCAGTTGTTTGTGTCTGTGTGTATTTGAAAGACAAGAAGACTGTGTATATATAGTTTTGAAAACTGTGGTCAATAAGGTAGGAATCAGAATTAACCAGTGATTGTGGGACTGAGTATCAATAAGTACCCAATTAGTACAAGTATCCCCATAATTAAGTGAGTGATTCACACGGTGAGTAACAAATAAGGAAAAGACCATATATAGCTTAGAGGAATATAAAACAGTGTAAGTATAGTAGGAAATTGGGTATCCCTTGATTGAAGGGGTTAAACTCAAACGGCTAGTAGGTAAATAACAATTAAGGAAAGTTTTTATGCATATAACATATAAGGAAACAATTGCAACCCAATTCAAGTAGACAATTGAGACTAGATTCAGAAGATATCAACTAAGAAAATAATAATCAATTAACAGCAAATAAACTAAAGGTCGGAGATCAGTAAGAATATCCCATAGGAAATCAGTAAGGCTTTCGAATCACCGTGAATCAAGGATTCAAATAACACTAGTTACTATAGATTCCAATGTATGAACGGAATGAGCACATTATAAGCAAAGGAACAAGTCAGGAAATAATTAAGTAACAAATTGGAGCGAATCAGGGATTCGAACAGGCATAACATCAATTAAAGGGAATTAACACGAATTAACACAGATGCTAGGCAAGAAGTTAGAAACCCTAGTAGTGAAAACATATGACATTAATGGTTCATATGAGTTATAGAGCGAACAATGAGATAAATAGGAAAGCAAGGAAAATCAAAGACGAATAACATAGGGTAAAAAATATCAGTGAGTCACAGAACTCTTGAAACACAAACACATATTCAAACACATAATCAAATCAAGAACTTTAGGGTTTAGGTCTAAAGTTAGGGTTTTCATCACAACGAGTCAGATAAAGGAGAGAAGCTTAAGTAAATCACAAAAAAATAGTAGAGACCCTAGGAAAATGCTGAAAAACCATAGGAAAAGTCATTCAAAACGGGGTCACGAAACCCTAGTTGAAAACGAAGAGTCGTTTTTGAAAAATCGGAGAACCTTTGAGAAAACAACAAAATAGCTTAAAGTATACACATATCTATCATAGATCTGAAAGAAAATCGGAAAATCTTAGGAGTTAGGGTTTCAGAGAACCCAGAGAAAACAAGAAAACCTTACAAATGTCACTGACTTTAGCCGGAAAAGTCATAGATCTTACTCAAACGGCCGGAGGTGGCCGGAAAATGGCATGAGGGACAATGGGAGGAGTTGAACCGCTCCAGGTTCACCTGAGAACCTTAGGGTAGCATCAAACTAGAATGGGGTGAAGCAGGGGCCAGGAGATGATGAGAGGCCATGGTTTCCGGCGAGGGAAGTGGCCAGAGAGGGTGGACAGTGTCCATCAGAGAGGAGGAGACGAGAAGGTTCTAGAGAGAACCGGAGATAGATAAGGAGTAGAGAGATGAATGAGAGGGGAGTGAATGAGGGGAAAGGGGTAGTCGTTAGGGGTTAATTAAGGAAGGGGTGTTTTTGGGCCGTTGATCAATTTTGATCAACGGCCAGGATTTAATCAGACGTTTGGTCGGGTGGGTTTTAGAGATTGGGCTTGGGTATTGGCTTAAGTAATTGGGCTGGTTTCAATTGGGTTGGGGTCAAATTAAATTAGGCTAAATTTTAAATAAAAATTGGCTACTTGTTAAATACCCAATTAAATAGATAAATAATTAATAAAAATAGCTACTAATTACATAAAATGAAATTAATGCTAAATAGGTGAAATTAAGGTAATTAACTAATATTTAAAATATAAAATGACTAACTATTGAATTAAGATGGTATAAAATGTACAATTAGGCTATAATTGCAAAATTGTTGTAATTATAGCCAAATAATGCCAAATTGGCTAATTGGTGAAATAATTAAATCCTAATAGGATGAGCTAGGAAATATTTTTAAATTATTTATAGTGTAATTTATGAATAATTATTGAATATAAAGTACTGAATAAATTAGAAAAGAAATTAATAAAAATATGGAAAATTATGAAAAAATACCAATAATTATAAAAAAGTGATTTTGGAAGGTATATATGCAAATTAATAATAATTTTGAGAAAAATTTGGGTATCAACAGCTACCCCTCTTTACCCGGGAAGGATGAAAGAGTTGTCGGGTAAAGATATGATGGCCAATTTTAACCAAGCAAAACGGTTTGAAGAGATTTAGGCCGCACCCTGGTTTATGAGTTGCCTACATATCCCTGGTTTTATAGGAATCAGGTCGTATGTAGTTCAGGAGTCATCGGTGAAGTATACTGATGAAGTCTTGCAAGACCGGACGCAACACATAGGACTAGATGGACAAACGACTTATAGGAATGGTTAGGAGAACTGGAGCGGGACCTCTCCTGCCAGGATGACCGTTGCTTGCCGGATTACATGCAAATAAACGATACACGCATATATTGTGTGTAATTTAAACATGATGCAAATTCCCGTCGGACAATGAATGATGTCTTTTGACGGTTTGGCGTCTTCAGACCATGACGTCCTGGGCCATGAATTGCTCGATGCAGGATTCACAAGCCATGAAATGATGTTCTTGGGCTATGAGGATGATGCCTCCGAACCATGACGCCTTTGAATATTGATATTGAAAAGATTAAGGGAGATCCTCAGGCCATGGCATGGTGTTCTCGGGCCATGAAGATGGTGCCTCCAAAAGATGACGCCTTTTGATAAGTTGGCGATATTTTAGCCCATGAAGAATGTAGTAGTATGATGCTGACAAGACAGAGCTTAGTATTGTGAATTAACGGGCAGAGCTTAGCCCGAAAAGAAGGCGAAATCAATAGTGCTTGAGACAGCGATTAGTCTCGAAATGTAAATTGGAGGTAGAGCTTAGCCTCGGAAGGCAGAATAGTAGCCTAATACAAATTCAGGTGGAGACAGTGCTTAGTCTCGGAAGGCATAATGGTAGCCTTATGCAAGGGAAGGCAGCATGGTGGCCTTATGCAAGTTGGAAGGCAGAATGGTAGCCTTATGCAAATGCAGGTGGAGGTAGAGATTAACCTTGAAAGGCAGAATGGTAGCCTTAAGCAATTTATATGGAGACAATGCTTAGTATCGGAAGGCAGAAAGGTAGCATTATGCAAGTTGGAAGGCAGAATGGTAGCCTTATGCAAGTTGGAAGGCATAATTGTAGCCTTATGCAAATGCAGATGGAGGTAGAGCTTAACCTCGTAAGACAGAATGGTAGCCTTATGCAATGTAGATGGAGACAGTGCTTAGTCTCGGAAGGCAGAAAGGTAGCCTTATGTAGAGATGCGAATGCAGATGGAGATAGTGTTTAGTCTCGGAATGCGGAATGGTAGCCTTATGCAATAAAATAACAAACGATAGTAGAGTTTCTTAGCTGATAGCATATTGCGGCAGTGCGATTACTGTGAGCATTGTGACTATTGAACATTATTAGTATGTGATGATAGCAAATGTCGCCAAGTGTAACGATTTAAGAATCCTACTACGAACAACGTTTGTCTCTTGGGCGGACAATACGTTTGGGGATTTTGCAACCTTAGTGCCTGCATCCAAAGAAAGATCGTGAGTTTTGTAAGGGGGGAAGGTTAGTTCGTATCCCCGCTGGCCTTGCTTGACTTGTTCGGCTTGATCTAATGAGACCATCTGTATCATTGGGGTAGCGTTGCTAAACAAAGTTGCTTCAAGAACAAACATGCATGATTTTGTAAAAGTATAACATAACGTATAATTTAAAATAATAATTTTATTTTGGATGAACCAACGACCGTGACATAGTTCGAGACATTTCAACCTCTTCTACTACGGAATTTTGAGGGTCCTCCTCAAAATTATGCCCTAGTTTGATGGGTCGATGCCTCTGACTGTTGCTCGTGCGGTGATTGCTGTACTTGCTTCAGAATTTTGAGGGTCCTCCTCAAAATTCTACCCCAGTTTCCAATTGAAGGGAAAATGAAAATTTTATTGAATTATGACCGAACCCATGGGGCTGCCTACGTATCCCCTCTTAAACGGGAATCAGGTCAGGCGTAGTTCAATTTACATCATTGATAAAAGTATAAATAATTACACATAGTAGCGCTTGACTGCATCTGAATTGATTTGTATTGGCCATACTTCTCCGTCCATTTCTGCGAGTATAAGAGCTCCTCCTATCAACACTCGGTGAACCATGTATGGACCTTGCCAGTTGGGAGAGAATTTCCCTTTGGCTTCGTCTTGATGTGGAAAGATTTTCTTTAACACCAGCTGCCCTGGTGCGAACGATCTCGGCTTGACTTTCTTGTTGAAGGCTCTAGATATTCTATTCTGGTAGAGTTGACCATGGCAGACCGCATTCATTCTCTTTCCATCTATGAGGGCTAGTTGCTCATAACGGTTTTTTACCCATTCTGTGTCGCTGAGCTCAGCTTCTTGTATGATCCTCAGGGAAGGAATTTCTACCTCGGGCGGAATGACTGCCTCTATACCATAAACCAGCATATATGGGGTTTCCCCAGTTGATGTGCGGACTGTGGTGCGATATCCTAGTAAAGCGAATGATAACTTTTCGTGCCACTGCTTATGCTTTTCTATCATCTTTCTTAGTATCTTCTTGATATTTTTGTTGGCGGCTTCTACAACTCCATTCATCTGAGGTCTGTAAGTTTTGGAGTTCTTGTGTTTGATCTTGAAAGTCTCGCACATAGCTTTCATCAATTCAGTGTTGAGGTTGGAACCATTATCAGTAATGATTGACTCTGGAATTCCAAACCGGCAAACAACACGGTCGCGGACAAAGTCGGCCCCGACTTTCTTAGTCAATGCTTTGTAAGATGCTGCTTCGACCCACTTGGTGAAATAATCGATGGCTACTAGGATGAATATGTGTCCATTGGAGGAGGCAGGCTCGATCGGTCCAATAACGTCCATGCTCCAGGCGGCGAACGACCATGGTGGGCTTGTTTCATTGAGCTCGTTTGGAGGTACCTTTTCATGTCTGCATGTATCTGACAACGGTGGCATTTCCAGACATACTGGATGCAATATGTTTCCATAGTACTCCAAAAGTAACCAGCCCGGAGTATCCTCTTTGCGAAGACAAAACCGTTCATATGTGGACCGCAGGTCCCAACATGAATTTCCTCTAGTAGCTTGGATGCTTCCTTTTCGTCTACACATCTTAATAATCCCAAATCGGGAGTCCTCCTATATAGGATTCCTCCGCTGTGAAAGAAGTTGTTGGACAGTCTCTGAAGTGTGCATTTCTGAGTAGGATTTGCCAGCTCCGGGTACTCTCCTTTTGCCAAATATTCCTTGATGTCATGAAACCAAGGCTTTTCGTCCGCTTCTTCTTCGACATGGGCACAATAAGCGGGTTGGTTATGTATCTTTACTGGAATGGGATCAATGAAATTCTTGTCTGGATGCTGAATCATAGATGACAGAGTAGCTAATGCATCAGCGAACTCATTCTGGATTCTGGGGACATGCCAAAATTCTATCTTTATGAACCTTTTTCTTAACTCTTGTACGTGGTGCAGATACGACAGTATCTTGGAATTCTTAGTAGCCCATTCCCCTCGTGCTTGATGTATAAGTAAGTCTGAATCTCCAATCACTAGCAGCTCTTGAACGTTCATGTCAATGGCCATTTTGAGCCCTAAGATGCAGGCTTCTTACTCGGCCATATTGTTGGTGCAGGGGAATCTGAGTTTGGAAGACACCGGGTAATGCTAGCGGGTTTCTGATATTAAGACTGCTCCAATGCCGATTCCTTTGAAGTTTGTTTCTCCATCGAAGAACATTCTCCAACCGTCATAGGATTCTGCAATATCTTCTCCTATGAATGATACCTCTTCATCGGGAAAATACGTTTGTAGGGGTTCATATTCTCCATCCACAGGGTTTTCAGCGAGGTGGTCTGCTAGTGTCTGTCCCTTGACCGCCTTTTGAGTCACATAGATAATGTTGAACTCACTTAGCAGGATTTGCCACTTGGCTAGCTTGCCAGTGGGCATGGGAATCTGAAAGATGTACTTCAAGGGGTCCATCTTTGATATGAGATATGTGGTATAGGCACAGAAGTAATGTCTCAGCTTCTGAGCGACCCAAGTCAGAGTGAAACAAGTGCGTTCCAAGAGATAATACCGAGCTTCGTACGGAGTGAACTTCTTGCTGAGATAATAAATTGCTTGCTCATTTCTCCCTGTTTCATTGTGCTGTCCCAGGATGCAACCGAATGCTCCATCTAACACTGCAAGATAGAGTAGCAAAGGTCTACCTGTCTCAGGTGGTACTAGGACTGGTGGTGTTGACATGTACTCCTTGATTCTGTTGAAGGCCTTTTGGCAATCATCGGTCCATTTGGTTGCAGCGTCTTTCTTTAGTATCTTGAAGATCGACTCACAGATAACTGTAGACCGTGCTATGAACCGGCTGATGTAGTTAAGCCTTCCAAAGAAACTCATCACATCTTTCTATTTCCTTGGCGGTGGTAGTTCTTGAATGTCTTTGATCTTTGATGGATCGAGTTTTATCCCTCGACGGCTCACGATAAACCCAAGCAACTTCCCAGCATGAACCCCGAATGCACACTTCGCGAGATTCAGCTTCAAATTGTATTTCCGCAACCTATTGAAGAACTTTCTCAAGTCTGCTATGTGATCAGTAGCTTTCTTGGATTTGATAATAACATCTTCTACGTATACCACAATCTCTTTATGTATCATATCGTGGAAGATAGTGGTCATGGACCTCATGTAGGTGGCCCCTGCATTCTTCAAGCCGAATGGCATCATCTTGTAACAATATACTCCCCACGGCGTGATGAAATCCGTTTTCTCAGCTTCTTCCTCATCCATCCAAATCTGATGATAACCAGCGAAGCAATTCACGAATGATTTAAGTTCATGCTTGGCGCAATTGTCAATCAGGATGTGTATGTTTGGCAAAGGAAAGTCGTCTTTTGGACTGGCCCGGTTGAGATCCCGGTAGTCGACACAGACTCTGACCTTCCCATATTTCTTTGGTACTAGCATGACGTTAGCTAACCATGTCGGGTACTCAACTACCCTGAGAACCTGGGCGTTGATCTGCTTGGTAACTTAGTCCTTAATTTTCAAGCTCATATCAGTCTTGAATTTTCTGAGCTTTTGCTTTATCGGTGGACACATTAGATTGGTTGGAAGTTTGTGAGCCACAATAGATGTACTCAGACCAATCATGTCATCGTACGACCAGGCAAATATGTCCCCATATTTCTTTAGAAATTCTGTGTATTCTTTCTTTTCTGATGGAGACAGGTGAATGTTGATTCGTGTTTCCTTGACGTTTTCTGATTCCCCCAAGTTGACGACTTCGGTCTCGTCCAGGTTGGACTTAGTTCTGTTCTCGAAATTCTCAACTTCTTTGACAATCTCGTCAGGTATGTCATCTTCCTCTGAATCAATGTCCGTTTGTTGCGTTGTCTCGTTGCATGTCACAATCATTGGTTCATCAAGACAAGTAATAGTAATGTTGTATAGGTAAAGTAATGAGAGAAAAACGATAGTAATAAATATTTAATAAGAAAAATTAAAATGCTTTTGATAAACTGAATAATTGTTTTGAACATTGAAGATCTTATTGCAAGAATTGAAGAATGCGAAAAGAAAAATCATATAGTAAACAAAATAGTGAATAATGCTTGTTTTAGCCTTCCTACCCCGAGGCTCGTCGGGATTTGGTTGTCCTGATGGTCCAATTCTTGAGGCATGCCTGTAAAGACCCGTAAAATTTATTGTTTAAAATTATACCAGAGCAAGTTCCCAAGTTGTTATAACTGTAGAAATCCTTAAAACGGACCTTATTTGTGTAAAAATACCCCAGAATTTGAAAGACTAAAATTTTCCAAAAGTTGGGCGTTATGCGACGCACTATGCAATCGCATAACGGCTATGCGGACCGCATAATAGTCGCATACCTGGGCAGGCCACTGCCCAATTGGAGGACAACTATGCGGTCCATTATGCGATCGAATTTCGGTTCTGCGGACCGCATAGTTGTCGCATCCTTGCCCTTTGATTTCTGTGAGGGAGGTTATGCGACGCACTATGCGATCGCATAACGTGTATGCAGACTGCATAGTGGTCGCATACCGGCACAATGTGTTTTAATTTTGGCCCAACTAGAGGGCCATTCTGCGGACCGCATGTCAGGAATGCGATTGCATTCCTGATCACATTTCGGTGTCGGGCTCCTAATTTTTCTAATTTTAAAATCCGACCCTGAGTTCATTAAAACACCCCACCCCTTCATTTTTACAAGTTTTCTGACCAAAATAGAGAGAAGGAAAGGGGAGTTCTTGAGAGAGAAAGTGGTTCTTCCATCAAGTTGATTTTAAAAAGTCCCTCAGGCCTGATAATTCGAGCAATCTTCTTCTTCCTCATTCTAGCAGGTAAGGGTTCCCAACTCTTTTTCCACTAATTTTCTGATTTTAAACAAAGGGAGGATTTGCATGGATTTTTTCTTGAAAATATTAACTAAGACCTTGCATGCATGTTTAATAATGATGTTAATTTAGTAAGAGGGAGTGGTTTGGGGTAAATTTCGAAAAGACGGGGTTGGTAATCTAATGGGGTCACATAGTGTTTGGCAGAATGTTTAAGAGAGTGCGAATTGCATGCATGACTTCCAATTCTAAGTTGAATAAGTTTTTTTGTGAACTAGATTAACGGTACTAGACGGTTCGGTGATTTGTCAGTAAAAGATAAAAAGGGGATTTCGACTCCAGGTATGTATGGCTAACTTTAATCCTTGTAAAAGCCCTCTTGATGTGGTAAGCATATTATGTGTGTACCTATATGGGAATATTTGAATTGACTGTCTAGTTGACTATTACCCCGCTGTGTTAGATGAGATTTCGAATTGTGACTTGGCATGCCCACTTTATTGTGTGCAAAGATGGTAATTGTTTAAAGTTATTGATATAAAGCATTGTAAATTAGTTGAACGGTTATGGAAACACCTTGTGCATAAATTGTTGCTTGATGAAAGTTTGGGATGCCTTGAGCCCAAGTAAATGAATTGTTAAATGTGAATTTGTGATCCTTGAAAGGAAAGTTCTTATAATGAAATTGTTTGTTGTTGTTGCTGTTGTAATGAAATTATTGGTGGTGTTGTTTTTGAAATATAAATTATCAGGCGGGGTCGGGGTTGCGCGCCGCAACATAGAGTAATAAGATGTGGGTTGTGGTGATAAGGGTGGCCGAGGTAATAAGGGTGGAAAATTTATCGTTATCACTATTGATATGAAAATCATGAAACTCGTGAATATGGTGGTGTTGGAAAGGGAAAAAGGAGATATTGTAACATTGTTGATTTTGATTGTCACTTTCAGTGTGTTTTGATTGTTGGTCCTATTGCTGTCCCTTTTCTTATCTGTAATATTGGTTGATTGTACTTGGGATAAAGTTTGTTCATACATACTAGTACTATTCCACAGTACTAACATACCTTTTGTCGGGGGCACTACATCTTTTATATGGATGTAGGTGGTTCCATAGCAGGTAGCCCAGCTCGCTGTTAGTGGTACCTCCTCTTCATCTCTGCAGCAGTTGTGGTGAGCCTCTCTTCTCCTCGGGGCCGTGTGTGGATTCATACCACTTTCTTTTGTTATGTTGTAAAGGTATAGCCGGGGCCTTGTAACCGGCAGGTTATGTAAAATACCTAGTATTCATAGAGGCTCCGTAGACATGATGTGGGTGTATATATATGTATTTTTGGGTAGTAACAGTACGTACTCGGAACCGTGGATCCTGTTGGAAAGTTATGAATGTATTATTTATGTTTGGATATCAATCGTTGAAATGCTAAAAGAGGAAACAAATGGAGATATGTTGTAAAATGTACTTTGAAACTAAAATCGGCTAACTCACATGAAATAATGCATGTTATGAACGCGTGGTAATACGTTGGGCAGGAAAGGCAATCCAGGTCCTCTTGACTGGGTTCACCCGGTTAGGCGCCGGTCTCGTCCCTCGATTTTGGGGCGTGACAAACATGGTATCAGAGCCTAAGGTTTTAAAAGTGTCCTAGGATGTCTCAGAGCCGTGTCTATTAGAGCTCTTCTTATCGGTGTGTTGTCGACCACATCTATAATTAGGGGGCTGCATGGACATTTAGGAAAATACCCTTTCATTGTTACTTTATATCGTGCGATGGAGTGAAAGGGGAGAATGTCTTTATCTAATTCGTGCGTTGTCCTAATTTTCGGTGAATGGCGCCCAAGAAGAGAGCTCGACTCGGCCTGGAGGCCAATGCCACCCCGAGTGTGGACATACATCCTTTATCTAATGGTGCAGGTGAGAATGATTCCCCGACCTTGAATCTGCCTGACTCTTCTGTGCCAGGCCAGTCTATCCCTATTCCTGCTCCAGCGGAGGGTACTAAAATCCCTCCCGCTGATGTTCCTGATCCTTCTTCAGTTCCAGCTTTCGGTCCCAGTATTTCTGATGGGGACCTCAGGGGGGGCTATTCAGATGTTGACTCAGTTAGTGGCCTCCCAGGCCCAAAGATCTCAGGCTGCCCCTGCGTCCTCTAGCGAGCAAGGGGATTCTTCAGGTTCTAGGGTCAACTAGTTTTTGCGGTTAGCCCCTCCAGAGTTCACAGGCACCGACCCAGAGGTCGATCTTCAAGATTTTATAGATGAAATGTACAAGACTCTTCGGGTTATGAAGGCTAATGAAAAAGAGAGAGTTGCGTTGGCTTCCTATCGTCTAAAGGGAGTAGCATATTCATGGTTTGAGATATGGGAGAGTTCCCGTGGAGAGGGGAGCCCTCCGGCGAGGTGGGTCGAGTTCGTAGATGCTTTCATGGATCATTTCCTACCTACCGAGACTATGGAAGCCCGTGCTGCAAAGTTTGAGGTCCTTAAGCAGGGCCACATGAGTGTGTGGGAGTACCATATGGAGTTTGTGCGCTTGTCAAAGTATGCTACCCACATGATGCCGACTATGGAGGCCAGAATTTGTCAGCTTGTTCGGGGCCTTGGTCCCTTGGTTGTCAATGAGGCTGCTACATCTGCCTTGCACTTAGAAATGAATTATGGGAAGATTGTGGGATTCGCCCAGGCTACAGAGGCTAGGAAATTGAAGATAAGGTCGGAAAGGGAGAGTAGCAGCAGGGCCCGGTCAGCGGGCCACTCGGGGAGTTCAGTTGGAGGAGGGAGACTAGTTCATGGGAGAGGGTCATCAGGTCCATCCCAGTCCTATGCCCAGTCCTCGGCCAGTGCACCGCCATCAGTGCACCGTTTCAAGCAGAGCAGTCACTGGGGACCAGGGTCAGACAGCAGAAGACCCCATCAGTTAGGTCACCTAGGATGGAGGTCCCAGCAGCAGGGGAGGGCTTCGTGCCCTAAGTGTGGGAGGTTCCATACCGAGTCTTGTTATCTTGAAATCTTGGTGTGCTACGGGTGTGGAGTAAGAGGTCATGTTCAGCAGAATTGTCGTGTGCCCAGCCAGGGCAGGGGTAGGGGTTTTGCTCAGTCATCCGGCTCTTTAGTCGCCACATCTTTATGGCGTCCTCCAGCCCTAGCTGGGCGTGGTGCAGTTAGGAGTGGAGCTCGAGGTAGAGGTGGACCCAGCCAGTTCTATGCTTTAAGAGGTCGCCAGAATGCGGAGGCTTCTCCAGATGTTGTTATAGGTATTCTGAATGTTCAAGCACTTGATTGTTATGCTCTTATTGATATGGGGTCCTCCTTGTCTTATGTTACCCCGTTTATTGCTTCAAGTTTTGGGATAGAACCCGAACAACTTCATGAGTTGTTCTCTGTATCGACTCTGGTTGGTGATTCTATTACAGCAACGCGAGTCTATAAGAATTGTGTAGTCACGGTATGTGGTCGCGTTACCACGGCCGATCTTATTGAGCTGGAGATGGTAGATTTTTATATTATTATGGGAATGGACTGGATTTATTCGTGCTTTGCTAAACTCGATTGTCGAACCATAATCATGAGGCTAGAGTTTCCTAATTAGCCGGTTATTGAGTGGAAGGGGAATGGTGTGGTGCCGAAATGTAGGTTTATCTCCTGCCTTAAGGCCTCGAAGATGATTAAGAAGGGATGTGTCTATCATTTGGTCCGGGTTGCGGACACCACTCCAGAGGTGCTTGCTCCCAAGTCTGTGCCTGTTGTGAATGAGTTTCTTGAAGTATTTCCGGACGAGCTTCCAGAGATTCTGCCAGATAGAGAGATTGATTTTGGGATTGATGTACTACTAGATACGTAGCCACTATCTATTCCACCATACAGAATGGCGCCAACAGAATTGAGAGAGTTAAAGGAGCAATTGAAAGATCTATTAGAAAAAGGTTTCATTCGGCCAAGTGTGTCGCCTTGGGGCGCACCGGTTCTTTTTATCAGAAATAAAGATTGATCGCTTCGAATGTGTATTGATTATTGGAAACTCAACAAGGTCACCATCAAGAATAAATATCCATTGCCTCAGATAGATGATCTGTTTGACCAGTTGCAAGGTGCTAGGTTCTTCTCAAAGATTGATTTACAGTAAAGGTACCACCAGTTAAAGATCAGGGAGCAGGATATTCCTAAGACCGCCTTCAGGACTCGTTATGGGCACTTTGAATTTTTGGTCATGTCTTTTGGGCTAACCAACACCCCACCAGCTTTTATGGATCTTATGAATCGGGTTTTCAAGCCGTTTCTTGACTCCTTCGTGATAGTTTTCATTTATAATATCCTTGTTTATTTGCAAAGTCAGGAAGATCATGCTAATCACCTCAGGGCAATTCTGCAGACTCTTCATCAGCACCAGTTGTATGCAAAGTTTTCAAAGTGTGAGTTTTGGCTAGAGTCAGTCACCTTTTTGGGCCATGTTGTTTCTAGGGAAGGGATTCAAGTTGATCCCTAAAAGATTGCAGTGGTAAAGGATTGGCCTAGACCAACGACCCCGACAGAGATTCGTAGTTTCTTGGGTCTAGTTGGGTATTATCGGAGATTTGTTGAGGGATTCTCTACTCTCGCCTCCCAATTGACTAAGCTGACGCAGAAAGTAGTTAAGTTTCAGTGGTCCGATACTTGTGAAAAGAGTTTTCAAGAATTGAAGTCGAGATTGACTTCGGCACCGGTGTTAACCTTGCCAGAAGGTTCGGAGGGATTCGTGGTTGATTGTGATGCTTCGAGAGTTGGTTTGGGGTGTGTGTTGATGCAGTGTGGTAAAGTTATAGCGTATGCTTCAAGACAACTCAAGAATCACGAGAACAATTATCGGATGCATAATTTGGAGCTCGCAGGGGTTGTGTTTGCATTGAAAATTTGGCGGCATTATCTTTATGGGGTCCATGTGGATGTGTTCATAGACCACAAGAGTCTTTAGTACATATTCAAACAGAAGGAGTTGAATTTAAGGCAGCGAAGGTGGTTAGAATTGCTCAAAGATTTTGATATGAATATTTTGTACCATTTAGGAAAGGCGAATGTGGTAGGCGACGCTCTTAGTCGGAAATCCATGGGCATCTTGGCACATATAGAGGTTGGTCAGAGGCTTTTGGCTCGAGAGGTTCATCAGTTGGCCAGTCTTAGGGTCTGTCTTTCGACCTCATATGAGGGGAATGTCGTGGTGCGAAATGGAGTGGAGTCTTCGCTTGTAACGAAAGTCAAGGAAAAGCAATTCAGAGACCCAGCATTGATACAATTGAGGGAAGCAATTTTAAATCACAAGACTTCAGTTTTTTCACTCGGCAATGATGACGGTGTCTTGCGGTGTCAGGGGAGACTATGTGTTCCAGATGTGGATGATCTCCGGGAGAGGGTAATGGCAGAGGCTCATAATTCCAGGTATTCTATTCACCCAGGTTCTACGAAAATGTATCACGATCTCAAGGAGATTTATTGGTGGAATGGTATGAAGAGGGGTGTGGCGGACTTGGTGTCTAAATGTCCGAATTGTCAGCAGGTGAACGCCGAGCATCAGAGGCCCGATGGCCTGACTCAGCTTATGGAAATACCGATGTGGAAATAGGAGATGGTTAACATGTACTTCGTGGTAGGGTTACCTCACTCTTAGCGCAAGTTCGACTCAATTTGGGTGATAGTGGATCGACTCACGAAGTCAGCTCACTTCTTGCCAGTCAAGTCCACTGATACTGCAGAACAATACGCTCAGTTGTATATCAAGGAAATAGTCAGACTTCATGGCACTCCAGTTTCTATTATCTCGGATTGAGGGGCCCAGTTCACAGCTAACTTTTTGAGGAGATTTCAACAAAGTTTGGGTACTCAGGTAAATCTCAGCACAGCTTTCCTCTCACAGACTGATGGTCAGGCGAAGCGGGCTATTCAGACGCTTGAAGATATGTTACAGGCTTGCTCTTTAGATTTCAAAGGTAGTTGGGATGACCATTTGCCACTTATTGGATTTGCTTATAATAACATCTTCCATGCTAGTATCTGAATGGACCCGTTTGAGGCATTGTACAGAAGGAGGTATAGATCTCCGATCGGATGGTTCGAGGATGGTGAAGCAGAATTGTTAGGACCAGATCTTGCGCACCAAGCTATAGAGAAAGTTAGAGTCATTCAGGAAAGGATGAAATTGCTCAGAGTCGCCAGAAATCTTACGCCGATGTTCGTCGGAGAGAATTAGAATTCCAAGTTGATGATTGGGTGTTCTCAAAGGTGTCTCCCATGAAGGGAGTGATGCGGTTTGGGAAGAAAGGAAAATTAATCCCCAAGTACATCGGGCCGTATCAGATTGCTCAAAGGATAGGGAAAGTAGCTTATAGGTTGGAATTGCCCCCTGAGTTGTCATTAGTACACCCGATGTTCCACGTGTCCAGGTTGAAGAAGGTAATTGGAGATCCATCCACCATCGGGCCAGTAGAGGATATTGAGGTTAATGAAGAGTTATCATATGAAGAGGCTCCGGTTGCTATACTTGATAGGCAAGTCCGTAAATTGAGGAACAAGGAAATTGCTTCAGTCAAGGTGTTATGGCAAAGTCAACGAGTCGAAGAAGCCACATGGGAAGAGAAAAAGGAAATGAAAGAAAAATACCCTCACTTGTTTGAATAAATATTGTAGTGAAATCGTGCGAATGGCCGTTTCCAAGTAATTGCAAGACATGCTCAATGTTGTGTAAATGAACTCTATCTTGTTCCCCTCCTTACCTTATTGCTGTAACTTCCCATTGTGTGCTAAACTTGTATATGTTGTCACTGTTTGGGTAATATGCAACCCTTTTTGGAAGTAAATGAAATGTTTTGTGAAACTCATGTGTTAAGCAAATGATTAATAGTAGTGTAGATGGGTAATGATTAATTGCAATATACATATGGTGTATTGAGGTGATTGAATCATATGGGACTCACTAACGTGACCAAACTATGTGCAAGTATGTGTCACTAATTGAATCTTATGCTAATTTGTGATATGAGAAGAAAGAACTATGTGAAGTTGTTAGAATAAGTGAATAAATATACAAATTGTTGAGGTAACAACATTGCGTGTAAGTTATTGAATGACTAGAACTGTGTAATGATGCTTGGAAATGTGTTTCGGGGGCTCTCTGACAGGTAGATAGGTCTAAATACAAAGGAAACTCTGGTGAAATTTTCTAAAAATATTGGAGTTAGCGTAAATCTGAAGGTTTGCATATCATGTTTTAAAAACCAAACGATTTCCAAAATCCTCATTCGAGGACGAATGATTTTAAGGGGGGGAGGATGTAAAGACCCGTAGAATTTATTGTTTAAAATAATACCTGTGCAAGTTCCCAAGTTGTTATAACTATAGAAATCCTTAAAACGGACCTTATTTGTGTAAAAATACCCCGGAATTCGAAAGAATAAAATTTTCCAGAAGTTGGGCGTTATGCGACGCACTATGCGATTGCATAATGGGTATGCGGACCGCATAATGGTCGCATACCTGGGCAGGCCACTGCCCAATTTGAGGAAAACTATGCGGTCCATTATGCGATCGCATTTTGGTTCAGCGGACCGCAAAGTTGTCGCATCCTTGACCTTTGATTTCTTTGAGGGAGGTTATGCGACGCACTATGCGATTGCATAACGTTTATGCGAACCGCATAGTGGTCGCATACCGACACAGTGTGTTTTAATTTTGGCCCACATGGAGGGCCATTCTACGGTCATCTCTGCGGATCGCATGTCAGGAACGCGATCGCATTCCTGATCGCATTTCGGTGTCGGGCTCCTAATTTTTCTAATTTTAAAACCCGACCCCCAGTTCATTAAAACACCCCACCCCTTCATTTTTACAAGTTTTCTGAACAAAATAGAGAGAAGGAAAGGGGAGTTCTTGAGAGAGAAAGTGGTTATTCCATCAAGTTGATTTTTAAAAGTCCCTCAGGCCTGATAATTCGAGCAATCTTCTTCTTCCTCATTCTAGCAGGTAAGGGTTCCCAACTCTTTTTCCACTAATTTTCTGATTTTAACCAAAGGGAGGATTTGCATGGGTTGTTTCTTGAAAATATTAACTAAGACCTTGCATGCATGTTTAATAATGGTGTTAATTTAGTAAGAGGGAGTGGTTTGGGGTAAATTTCACAAAGACGGGGTTGGTAATCTAATGGGGTCACATAGTGTTTGGCAAAAATATTTAAGAGAGTCTGAATTGCATGCATGACTTCCAATTCTAATTTGCATACGTTTATTTGTGAACTAGATTGACGGTACTAGTCGGTTCGGTGAATTGTGAGTAAAAGTTAAAAAGGGGATTTCGACTCCAGGTATGTATTGCTAACTTTAATCCTTGTAAAATCCCTCTTGCTGTGGTAAGCATATGATGTGTGTACCTATATGGGAATATGTGAATTGACTGTCTAGTTGACTACTACCCCGCTGTGTTAGATGAGATTTAGAATTATGACTTGGCATGCCCACTTTATTATGTGCAAAGATGGTAATTGTTTAAAGTTATTGATATGAAGCATTGTAAATAAGTTGAACGGTTATGGCAACACCTTGTGCATAAATTGCTGCTTGATGAAAGTTTGGGATGCCTTGAGCCCAAGTAAATGAATTGTTAAATGTGAATTTGTGATCCTTGAAAGGAAAGTTCTTATAATGAAATTGTTTGTTGTTGTTGCTTTTGTAATGAAATTATTGGTGGTGTTGTTTTTGAAATATAAATTGTCAGGCGGGGTCGAGGTGCGCGTCGCAACACAAAGTAATAAGGTGTGGGTTGTGGTGATAAGGGTGGCCGAGGTAATAAGGGTGGCTGGGGTAATAAGGGTGGAAAAGTGATCGTTATCACTATTGATATGGAAATTATGAAACTCGTGAATATGGTAGTGTTGGAAAGGGAAAAAGGAGAGATTGTAACATTGTTGATTTTGATTGTCACTTTCCGTGTGTTTTGATTGTTGGTCCTATTGCTTTCCCTTTTCTTATCTGTAATATTGGTTGATTGTACTTGGGATAAAGTTTGTTCATACATACTAGTATTATTCCACAATACTAACGTCCCTTTTGCCGGTGGTGCTACATCTTTTATATGGATGTAGGTTGTTCCATAGCAGGTAGCTCAGCCCGCCGTTAGTGGTACCTCCTCTTCATCTCTGCAGTAGTTGTGGTGAGCCCTTTTTCTCCTCGGGACCGTGTGTGGATTCATACCACCTTCTTTTGTTATGTTGTAAAGGTATAGCCGGGGCCTTGTTACCAGCAGGTTATGTAAAATTTCTAGTATTCGTAGAGGCTCCGTAGACATGATGTGGGTGTATATATATGTATTTTTGGGTAGTAACAGTATGTACTCAAAACCGTGGATCCTGTTGGAAAGTTATGAATGTATTATGTATGTTTGGATATCAATCGTTGAAATGCTAAAAGAGGAAACAAATGGAGATATGTTGTAAAATGTACTTTGAAACCAAAATCGGATAACTCACACGAAATAATGCATGTTATGAATGCGGGGTAATACGTTGGGCAGGAAAGGCAATCCAGGTCCGCTTGACTAGGTTCACCTAGTTAGGCGCTGGTCTCGTCCCTCAATTTTGATCTAGTGTACCGCCATTGGCATGCATGGGGTGATTGATAATGGGATGGTTGAGGGTTGTACGTGTTGTAGACAGTAGCTGGTTGGGAGTATCTGGGTGAAGCAGGTTGATATGTAGGTGGCGGAGGTGATTGATAAGTTGGTGGTGGAGCTTGGTATGAGGGTGAGGGTTCTTGGTAATTTGGGGTTAGTTGATATGTGAGTGGAGGTGTTGGGTAAGTTTGGTATTTGAGTGGGGATTTGGTTCTTTGTGCAACCATTACAGCTCCCACGTCCCATTTCTTGGACACACCACTGGACTGTAAAGCCTTATTCGTAGCTTGCAAGGCTTCAAAATTTGTGATCATGCCACTTTTAATACCTTCTTCAATCCTTTCTCCCAATTTGATAATGTCGGAGAACTTGTGGTTCTCAATCATCATCAACCGTTTAACAATATTGCGGGTCCTGAGCCCGTACGAAAAACTTGTTCATCTATTCCTCCTCGAAGGCGGGTCTGACCTTAGCAGCTTCGGACCTCCAGCGAGTAGCATACTCGCAAATTGTCTTTGTGGGCTTCTATTTCAAATTCTGGATGTAGAACACGTCTGGTGCGTTCTCTGTATTAAATATGAATCCGTCCATAAAGTCAGATGCCATGCTCACCCAGTTTGACCACTTCTTGGGATCATGGCTGATGTACCAAGACAATGCATATCCTTTCAAACTCGTCATGAACAGCTTCATGCGGATCCTTTCATCCTTCCCTACTCCAACCAGCTTGTCACAATAAGTCCTCAGATGGACCCTTGGATCACATGTACCATCGAACGTTTCGAACTTTGTGGGTTTTTATCCCTCAGGCAGTTCGACATCACGTTGTATGCAAAGGTCTTAATAATTCATCCCTTCGACTCCCTTGATTCCCTCAACGCCTTGAACCCAGCTTGTTAGCTTCCTAAGTTCCTCAGCCAAGTTCTTGATAAGCAGATCCTTTTCATCAGACTCAAGTGTGCATGGGATAGGAGTAGTTGAGTGAGGCATGGTCTCCACGTAGATAGGATTGTTATGGTGGCCTGATGCATGGGTGTGGAAATGGTCATTTGTCGAGTTCTGAGGTTCTAGGATAAGTAGTGGAGTGTTATTTGGGGTATGGCTTCTGCTGTCTTGGGATATTTTGTGGAGGTGTAGGATTTTGAATGTTGGGGAGGGTGACGTCTGGGATGTTGAGGGAAAATGACAGGTTTGCCAGATTGCGAACCTGATCAAGCTCTTCTTGGAATTTCAATAACTTTTGCTCAAGCTGTGACATATTCTCATTAGGAACCCGAATACCCTGGCCATCAGTGGCCTCTACCCGTTCAACCGTGTTCTCCTTTCTGATGTTGCTTGAATCTTCCATTTTATTCTTTCCCTTGTTCTTTCCTTTAGGAGGACTAGGAGGATGAGTGGGTGGAGGGCCCCTGGATCTTGTGATATAGCATGATGATGCCAGAGTGCACGAACTAACCTTTGGGGAAGGGAATAAATAAAGGAAGAAACAAAACAAAAACAAAAGGTAGCCAAGTCAGTGCGAATTATGAGAAAGTATTGCAATATTGAAACACATAGTACGGGAATGTAAAGTGAGTCCTAATTTGGGGAACCTTATTGTTCCCGAGGTAGGCCTAGCGACAAATTAATTCGGAGAACTTAGAATGCTAAATGCCTCATTTTATTGATAAGAAAATAGACGAATCCCAAAACGACACTAAATAAACATGAAGTAAAGGTAACTAATGGCCATTGGCCTCATTACATTGACAAAGTAAAAGAAAGACATTCCTATCTACTTGGTCCCCGAAGGACCTTCCCCAGACTAAGCATTCTTGCTTCCCTCGAATAGCTTTCCCAACTCGCGAAGTCCCAGCAACAGGTACGCTCTGGCTAGATGTCCACCTTCGGTCCCCTCAACCTTTTGACAATCTTCAACCCTTTTGAGGAATTTTTCCTCCAGCTCGACTATGCCTCGTTCCAAGTATCCTAACCTCTTGTTGGTGCTGATAGCCATGTCTTTCCATTCTTCAATCACCTTCTTGTTGGACTCGTGTATCTCGCGGTGCTCGCTCTCGCATTCACGGATCCTTTTGCGCAGTTGGTTGTATTTTACTTGCGCTTCGGCCTTTTCATCTATAATCCTGTGGCCGTGAACGAACCCTGGCTTGCCCAGACCATCCCAATTGTCAGCCAACCAGAATATAAAGAGGTGCAACCAGCGTGATATATGTTTGTCTCAATGGTGTCTTTCTTCATCACAATCTTACAGTGCCACATGTGCTGGGCTTGGAACCTTTGAGGACTTTCATCATTTTGGAAGTCTGCTCGAAGATGGCTCATCTTGTCGACCTTGGGTATGACTTTCTTCATACCTAGTTGCCTTATAACTCGAAGAGGGACGTAAGAGTATGTTCCTCTTAGAACAATTAGTATCAGGAACGTTGCATCTCTTGACTTGGCGATGAACTCCTCTGTCGGAAACCACTCAAACATCCATTGAACCTGTTCTTCAGTCAGATTATCAAAGAGCTCGACCCATCCTTTGGCATTCCCAGGCTAAGCGAACATGTCGGGGATGTAATTCATTCGCTTTGGATGGTGGAAAGAAATGTGGTCATCCCAGACCCTTCGATTAATTTCTTGTCGGAATTCGCCCTTTTGGAGATTTTCCATGAGCCAAAGCTGAAGTAGTAGATTGCAGCCTTCGAAGTGTCTTGCTCCTCGTTGACATTTCTCCAAGGCTCGGTATATGTCTGCAATGATCATGGGTACAATGCTCAAAGTTTGCCCACCAATCCCATCCATTAGGGTCTTGGTTACCATGGCCATCCCAGTATGGATTCTCTCTTTCTTCATTGGAAACACGATCAGACCTAAGAAGCAAAACATGAAGACGAATACCCTACGATGGATGTGTCCCAAGGATGTGATGGAGAACTCATCGTGGTAGGTACGATATGATTTTCTATGACCGTACCTTTCGTACAAATAGTCAAAAGGGATGTAGATTCTTTTAAGCATACCAATTCTGCATTCTTCTTCAAACCCATCATTTTAAGGAAACCCTTGCCCGTGCGGTTCTCAGGCATTAGCAAACCCGGAGTTTCCCACACTAGATCGGCCAGTCCTCCTATCTCCTCTAGCAAAGATGTCATTTCAATGTCCCCAAAGCGTAACACGACCCTTTCACATTCCCAAAACAGGGTAGCAACCTCTATTATCATGTTGTTAGGATGGATCTCCACAAGAGATGGTAGATTGCCCAAATATTTTCTGCCGAGAGTTTTGTCACTAGAATGTAAATCTTCCCACCAACTCAGAAATCTTAGGTGGATATTCATGACCATGCCGAATCTGGGGACTTCGTGCCTCAAATTTCTACAAGGCAAACAAGGTTAGGCCCTTACCCCCACCAAAATCGACTATTTAACATCAACAATTAGCATGAAGAATTTAGTTCTCCAAATAAATGCACAGAACGTGATGATGTGTGTTTGGGGTTTAGGGAAACCCAATGGACTTTTGGACAAGGCTATCTTAAAAGCTATCGTGCGGACAACACTTTAGCCCGGCTAGGTTTGACCATGATGCATGCATAACAAAGTAAGGTTTCTATGGGGTTTTAGACTGGTACACTTGAGCGGACAACTCAAGGGGGAAAGGCACGGAACCGTCGACTGCACCGCTGATCGACTAGTTTTACCGCAAATAGGCCTTTCCGAATTTAGGGGGTAATGATATAGGAAGAGCAACCACTCATCAAGCGTTGCTATAGTATTTTGTTTGGCACGAGTGGAGTATGAATGTTGATCATGATTATGCAATAATGTATAAGCATTAAAAGCATGTTGTCACGTATTTGCACGTTAAGAAAGCGGTAAATACAATAGTTATGATTTAAAGCGGTTACAAAGTGAAACAAAGGAACATGTCAGTTTTGTTTTTGGGGAAGAGTAAATACTTGAAAGAGATAAACAATTAACTGCACATAAAGGGGAAAAGGAAAAGGTGCAAGTATCAAACAAAGTAAAGGTACAAATTCACAAGGCAGTTTGAAATGGTAAAATCCTAATATCCCCAGCAGAGTCGCCATGCTGTCGCGCCTAATTTTTCCTCGCAGATTCCGGGTTTATGACATTGGTTGAGACAACTCGTTCCTTTTGAGAAAGGGGTTTTGCATTTTTGAAAAGTCACCACCTAACGATTTTAAGGTGCGTTAGGGCACCTAAGGGGTTCATTTATAACAACGTTGATAATCAGAGACAAGGTAAGGGTTTGAAATTATCCTAAGGGGAAGGTGTTAGGCACCCCTCAATAAACAAGTAATGCTCAAATGATAGGCGATTTAAGTCTAAGTACAGATGTTTGAAAAAACAGTTATTGATGAACTAGCTTTTGAAAATAATTACAATCTAATCATATTTATGAAAAGTAAAGGGATGTCCTAAATTTGTTTATAATATGGATCACATTAATGCAATACCCGGTATGACACTCCTCAAAGAGGGGCTACACGTGGTATTAGCGCACCGGTCATCATGTCCATATCTACCCTCTCCCACCCCGTGAAGGTAACTAAGCGCGTGTTGGTCACGACCTCTATTGCATGCTGTTACCCGTCCCTTCCTATCAGTCCCGGAGGAATTTAGGACTCCTATCCTATAAAAGGGGAGGTTTTTAGGCAGACCCTCAGGTTTTAAAGGTAAAGTTGCTAGGGCGAGATATAATGATCAAGTAGGACTGCAGACAAGGGGTAGCACATAAACAGGAAAAAAGGCTCAAAGACCTCCACAAACAGTGCACATAAGCAGCATGTCTCATACACAACTAAGGTCCAGATTCAGATCCTAAACATGATGTCTAAGTGATAATAGCAGATTCATATTTATTACATAACTCATAGAGGAAGTCCTAATCAGGCTTGCCTACTGATTTTAACATGCTAACAATTAAACACTTAGTCACAAAACACAGTTCTGGTTTTATCTTTTTATGGCGGGTTACCTAAGGCTTGCCTAGGTGTGTAGCAATTATTCAGAGCTGATAACAATCTCAGGTTATTATACCTCATAACATACAGTTCTAGATGTTGTCAATATTCAGTTACTGGTTTGTTAGAAGATTGTAAAATAGTTTTAGGCCTTTTCACGCGTCAGTAATTAGTTTAGGCGTAGAATAAGGTCCTAAAGCATGATATCTAATACGTACATATAGAGATGCAGAAACATTGTATGCAAATCTCCAAGGCAGGATTTTCTAATTGCATGAAGTTACATTATTTGAACACGCTTTCAAGAGATGCAGCAAGTATGAGAATGACTTGTTTAGTAGCGTATTGTTATCCTAGGCAGGATTTCTAAGTGTATTACCACATTATCAAACCTGTTTTACATGAATAGCAGGTTTGTATTAACGTTTATCCTAGGACATGATTTTTTCTAAGCGTACTAGTTATTAGCATGTTTCGAAAACAAAATTTTCTAAATAATAGGATGATGCATATGCTGAAAAGAAAACAATAAACATGGTCTTAAGATGGCAGGATTTATGATGCATGTGTACATGAGCCCTACACAGGATTACTGTTGCGCAGGTAGAAAGTAAAGCCTAAATCATGACAGGATTTTTTCTAAGCGTACATGATAGCGTGCTAGTTATTAGCATGTTTCTAACACAGCATTTTCTAAATAATAGGATGATGCATATGCTGAAAAGAAAACAGTAAACATGGTCCTAAGATGGCAGGATTTCTGATGCATGTGTACATGAGCCCTACACAGGATTTCTATTGCGCAGGTAGAAAGTAAAGCCTAAATAATGATTTCTACCCCTTTTAGCAACTATGGCATGCATACTACCCCCATTTTTCACTATCCGTCCCCAGAGTTGTTTACAAATAGTTATTACAGACCATTGAATATAAATTACATAATTTAAATAGAAAAATAAGAAGTTAACTATAGGGAGCCTACATAATAGGCCCAGATTTCATAGCCAAGATAGAGTAAGTGCAGTGTGGAAGGCCAGCTCTTGTTTGCCAAAGTTCAGAGGGAACTCAAGGGTCCCCAAAGCAATGCTCTCACAAAAGGGGCAGAACCTAGGGGTCTAAGAGTACAGTGAGAGTGCTCGACATAGTTTGAGGAGTTTAAGTAAGAGAACAATTTTGAAACAATTTTGAAAAGAGGAGAGACTTAGTGAAAATAGTTTTCATAAGAAAAGGTTTAACTGATGAAAACAGTTGGGAAGAACATCATTCTCAAAAACAAGTTCAGCAACCTACAACAGGACCAAGAACAATCCAACAATCACAATCAGGGTTCTAGGAATTGAGGGACAAATACAAGGCAGGTAAGGGTAAGCATATAGTAGGTAGAAACACATATAGGCATGCAATCAGAAACTCATAAGGGTTCAGAGGATCAAGGTACAGTAGAGTATAGGATTATGTTAACATATCAATACCAAACAACTAAGACCATGACCAAACTAATTTATCAACCATAGGCATGGGAGTTCACATAAGAAACAGGTGCTAAGTATACAGAAACATGCTAAGTAAGGCATAACTTAACATGTAGAGGAAATTCAGGATTTTAGTTACATGTTGAACAACAAAATAGTAAATAGAAGCAGAGTAGGCACACAACAAATTGCAAAAATAATAGAAACATATTGGTTTGAGAACTAAAATTCGAATTAGGACATACCAGTGAAGTGAAGAAAGCATAAACACAAAGCAGAAATAAAAGAGGCACAGTAGTTAGCCTTGGCTTGCAGCCGGCTAACTTAGGATAGTAGCAAGTAGCACAGAAGAGAGAATAGAGAGAGAAGCAAGTTTTAGTTGTGAGAGAAAGAGTTGAACATATCAATTGTTCGTGTCTGTGTGTGTTTGAAAGACAAGAAGACTGTGTATATATGAAAAATGTGGTCAATAAGGTAGGAATCAGAATTAACCAGTGATTGTGGGACTGAGTATCAAACAATACCCAATTAGTACAAGTATCCCCATAATTAAGGGAGTGATTCATACTGTGAGTAACAAATAAGGAAAAAACCATATTTAGCTTAGAGGAATATAAAAAAGTATAAGTATAGAAGGCAATTGGGTATCCCTTGATTGAAGGGGTTATACTCAAACGACTAGTAGGTAAATAACAATTAAGGAAAGTTCTTATGCATATAACATATAAGGAAACAATTTTAACCCAATTCAAGTAGACGATTGAGACTAGATTAAGAAGGTATCAACTAAGGAAATAATAATCAATTAACAGCAAATAAACTAAAGGTCGGAGATCAGTAAGGATATCCCATAGGAAATCGGTAAGGCTTTCGAATTACCTTGAATCAAGGATTTAAATAACACTAGTTACTATATATTCCAATGTATGAACGGAATGAGCACATTATAAGCAAAGGAACAAGTCAGGAAATAATTAAATAACAAATTGCAGAGAATCAAGTATTCGAACAGACATAACATCAATTAAAGGGAAACACGAATTAACACAGATGCTAGGCAAGAAGTCAGAAACCCTAGTAGTGAAAACATATGACATTAAGGGTTCATATGAGTTACAGAGTGAACAGTGAGATAAACATGAAAGCAAGGAAAATCAAAGACGAATAACATAGGGTAAAAAATATCAGTGAGTCACAGAACTCTTGAAACGCAAACACATATGCAAACACATTGTCAAATCAGGAACTTTGGGGTTTAGGTCTAAAGTTAGGGTTTTCATCATAACGAGACAGATAAAGGAGAGAAGCTTAAGTAAATCACTAAAAAATATTAGAGGCCCTAGGAAAATGCAGAAAAACCATAGGAAAAGTCATTCAAAACGGGGTCACGAAACCCTAGTTGAAAACGAAGAGTCATTTTAGAAAAATCAGAGAACCTTTGTGAAAACAACAAAATAGCTTAAAGTATACACATATCTATCATAGATCTGAAAGAAAATTTGAAAATCTTAGGAGTTAGGGTTTCAGAGAACCCAGGGAAAAAAAGAAAACCTTAAAAATGTCACCGACTTTAGCAGGAAAAGTCATAGATCTTACTCAAACGGCCGGAGGTGGCCGGAAAATGGCATGAGGAACCATGGGAGGAGTTGAACCGCTCCAGGATCATCTGAGAACCTTAGGGTAGCATCAAACTGGCATGGGGTGAAGCAGGGCCCAGGAGATGATGAGAGGCCATGGTTTCCGGCGAGGGAAGTGGCCGGAGAGGGTGGACAGTGTCCATCGGAGAGGAGGAGACGAGAAGGTTCTAGAGAGAACCGGAGATCGAGAGGGAGTAGGGAGATGAATGTGAGGGGAGTGAATGAGGGGAAGGGGGTAGTCGTTAGGGGTTAATTAAAGAAGGGGTGTTTTTGGGTTGTTGATCAAAATTGATCAACGACCAGGATTTAATCAGACGTTGGGTCGGGTGGGTTTTAGAGATTGGACTTGGGTATTGGGTTATGTAATTGGGCTGGTTTCAATTGGGTTGGGGTCAAATTAAATTAGGCTAAATTTTAAATACAAATTGGCTACTTGTTAAATACCCAATTAAATAGATAAATAATTAATAAAAATAGCTAATAATTACATAAAATGAAATTAATGCTAAATAGGTGAAATTATGGTAATTAACTAATATTTAACATATAAAATGACTAACTATTGAATTAAGATGGTATCAAAATGTACAATTAGGCTATAATTGCAAAATTGTTGTAATTACAGCCAAATAATGCCAAATTGGCTAATTTGTGAAATAATTAAATCCTAATAGGATTGAGCTAAGAAATATTTTGAAATTATTTATAATGTAATTTATGAATAATTATTGAATATAAAGTACTGAATAAATTATAAAAGAAATTAATAAAAATATGGAAAATTATGGAAAAATACCAATTATTATAAAAAAGTGATTTTGAAAGGTATATATGCAAATTTAAAATAATTTGAGGAAAAATTGGGTATCAACATTCACCCGGCTCAAACCATCCCACCGGAGACCTGCACCGTCTACCATATAAAGCATCATACGGTGCAATCTGAATGTTGGACTGGTAGCTGTTATTGTAAGCAAACTCTGCAAGTGGCAACTATCGATCCCATGACCCTAAAAAATCCATCACACAAGCACGGAGCATATCCTCAAGAATCTGAATCGTGCGCTCGGACTGCCCGTCCATCTGGGGGTGAAAGATTGTACTAAACTCCACCCTAGTGCCTAACTCTTGCTGAACGTCTCTCCAGAACCGTGAAGTGAACTGTGTACCTCTGTCTGAAATGATAGATACTGGAATACCGTGCAGGCGAACAATCTCCCTGATATAAATCATAGCCAACCTCTCGGAGGAATATGTAGTCAACACTGGAATGAAATGCGCTGATTTGGTCAGCCGATCCACAATCACCCAAATAGCATCGAACTATCTCAAAGTCCAAAGAAGTCCAACCACAAAGTCCAAGGTGATCTGCTCCCACTTCCACTCTGGAAGCTCAATCTGCTGAAGTAACCTTCACGGTCTCTGATGCTCATATTTGACTTGCTGACAGTTGAGACACTTGGCTACAAACTCCATTATATCATTTTTCATCCTCGCCACCAATAATGTTGTCTCAGATCCTGGTACATCTTCGCGGTGCCAGATGAATGGAATACCGCGAGCTATGGGCCTCCTCAAGAATGAACTCAGAAGCCCATCTATATTGGGCACACAGATGCGGCCCTGCATCTTCATCACGCCATCATCACCTATAGTCACATCCCTGGCATCACCTCGCCGAACCCTGTCCAGAAGAACCAGAAGATTGGGATCATCATACTGGCATTCTCTGATACGGACATAAAGAGAAGACCGGGCAACCAAACAAGCTAAAACCCGACAAGGCTCTGAATGATTCAGCCTCACGATTTGACTGGGTAAGGAATGAACATCCAAGGCTAAGGGCCTCTCAGCTGCCGGAAAATATGCCAAACTCCCCAAACTTTCTGCCCCGCGACTCAAGGCGTCAGCCACCACTTTGGCCTTCCCCGGGTGGTATAATATGGTGATGCCATAATCCTTGAGTAACTCCAACCACCTACGCTGGCGCAAATTGAGGTCCTTCTTCTTGAATATGTTCTGCAAACTCCGGTGATCAGTGAAAATCTCACATGGAACACCGTATAAATAATGACGCCATATCTTCAAGGCGTGAACAATCATGCCAACTCGAAATCATGAACTGGATAGTTCTTCTCATGCACCTTCAACTGTCTAGACGCCAAGGCAATCACCCTACCGTCCTGCATCAACACCGCCCAAGGCCAATCGTCAAAGCATCACAATAGATCGTATAGAACCCTGAACCCGTAGGCAATACCAACACTGGAGTTGTAGCCTGGGCTGTATTGAGCTTCTAAAAGATCTAATCGCACTCCTCAGAACACCTGAACGGTGCACCCTTCTAGGTCAGTCTTGTCATAGGTGCTGCATTGGATGAAAATCCCTCCACAAAACGGCAGTAGTATCCAGCAAAACCAAGGAAACTGCAGATCTCAATAGCTGAAGACGGTCTAGGCCAACTCTGAACTGCCTCCACCTTCTTCGGATCTACCTTGATCCCATCACGAGACACCACATGGCCTAAGAATGCCACAGAATCAAGCCAAAATTCAATTTTAGAGAATTTGGCATACAATTTCTTCTCCCTCAGAGTCTGAAGCACAGTCCTCAAATGCTGCTTATGGTCCTCCTAGGACCGAGAATATACCAAAATGCCATCAATGAACACGATGACGAAAGAATCAAGATGAGGCCAAAACACGTTGTGCATCAGGTGCATAAAGGCTGCTGGGGCATTGGTCAGCCCAGATGACATAACAAGGAACTCATAGTGGCTATATTTGGTCCTGAAAGTAGTCTTTGGGATGTCCGGCTCCTGAATCTTCAACTAATGATAGCCCGAATGCAGATCCATCTTGGGAACACCCTAGCACCCTATAACTGGTCAAATAAATTATCAATGCGAGGCAATGGGTACCTGTTCTTCACTATAACCTTATTCAGATGTCGGTAATCTATACACATACGCATCGAACCATCATTTCACTTCACAAATAATACCAGAGCACCCCAAGGTGAAACACTGGGCCTGATGAAACCCTTATCAAGCAACTCCTGCAACTGCTCCTTCAACTCCTTTAACTCAGGAAGATCCATATGATAGGGAGGGATGGAAATGGGCTGAGTGCCTGGCAACAAATCAATGCCAAATTAATATCTCTGCCAGGCGGCATAACCAGAAGATTAGCTGGAAAAACATCGGGGTAGTCCCGCACAACCGAAACTGACTCAACTGAAGGGGTATCAACACTAACATCTCTCATATAGGATAAATACGCATCACACCCCTTCTCCACCATCCGTTGAGCCTTAAGAAAGGAAATGACTCGGCGGGGAGTATACTCTAAGGAACCTCTCCACTCTATCTCGATAAACCTGGCATAGCCAGCGTCACGGTCTTGGCGTGACAATCAAGAATAACATAATGGGGTGAAAACCAGTCCATGCCCAAGATAACATCGAAGTCTACCATACTGAGCAATAATAAATCAGCCCTGATCTCAAAACCACTAATAACAATCAAGCACGACCAATATACGCGGTCGACAATAAGAGAATCTCCCACGAGAGTAGAAACATAAACGGGGGAACTCAAAGAATCCCGAGATACCCCCGATACGAAGCAAAATAAGATGACACATATGAATACGTAGAGCCTGGATCAAATAATATTGATGCATCCCTATGATAAACAGGGACAATACCTGTGATGACTGAATCTGAGGCCACGGCCTTGGAATGGGCTGGAAGAGCATAGTACTTGGCCTGGTCTCCCCCTCTAGGGAGGCCTAGACCTCCCCGACCTCTACCTCGAGCTGTCTAAGAAGGTAGGGTAGCAGCTGGGGCTGGAAGAATAGCTGGGGGACCTGATGGAATACGTAGGACTTGATAAGTCTGAGGTGGTGCACCCCTCTTTACTCTGGGGAAATCTCTGATCACGTGGCGAGGGTCACCACACTCAAAATAACCCCTCGGAGGACGTGGTGGCTGGTTCTAACTCTGAATTGGCCTGCTGTACTGGTCGGTGATAGCACCTCGAGCAGGAGGCACATAAGATACTGGTGGCGCATAATAAGGCTCCTAAGGTCTAGGATTAACTGAAATACCATTGGCTGCTGGAAGAGCTGAATGAACAGGGCGACTCACAAAACCCCTGCTGTAGCGTGCTGCTGGTGTACGAACTCCTGAAAAATGACCAGTCTCTCCAGACCTCTTGGCCTCTCTCTCCTCCCTGTCCCGGGATAACATAATCTCAATCCTCCAGGCAATACTCACGACCTGCTAGTAAGGGATATCTGTCTCTAACTCCCTGGACATATTGGTCCGAATACTGGGGTGAAGCCCCTCAATGAAGCGTCAAACTCTCTCTCTGATAGTGGCAACCAAGGCTGGTACATGACGAGCCAAGTCACTAAAACAAACTGCATACTCTGACACAGTCATGGCACCCTGGCGTAACTACTCGAAGTACGCACGCCAAGCATCCATGAGGCTTTGAGGGACAAACTCAAGCAAAAATATCTCGGAGAACTAATCCCACGTAAGTGCAACTGCCTTCTCCAGACTAATAAACTCGTAGGCACGCCACCACTGATAAGTCGCTTCCCTCAGCTGGAAAGCGATTAAAGAAACCCCACTCGTCTCCACAATACCCATAGTGCGAAGAATGCGATGACACTCCTCAAGAAAATGCATAGCGTCATTTGAAGCTAGTCCGCTGAAAAGAGGTGGGTGGTACTTCTTGTACCTCTCAAGTCTGAGCTGCTCTGCCTTAGAAACAGCGACCCCGGTATCATGCTGAGCTGGAGCCGCTGGGGGAATAGGAATATACTCTGGAACCTTTATTGACTCTCTGCTCAGGAGTACAGGCTGTGGGAGTCTGTGCCCCTCCCGCGGCCTGGGATGTAGCTGGAGCTATCCAGAGTAGCCCCGCCTGAGTCACAGTACTGAAAGCGCTCAAGAACTGAGCCAAAGTCTCCTGGAGAGTTGGAGTACTAGTAGGGATCTCATGTGCCCCGCCAACTATAGTTGCTGGAGGCTCCTCCATCTCTAACCTCACCGGTACTCGGGTTGCACCGCATGCTCGTCGTCTACCCCGTCCCCTGCCTCTGGTGGCTCGGGTGCCTGATCGTTAGTACGTTCGGTACGGGTCCGCACCATCTGTGAGCAATAGTAGATTAGAGTTTTAGAATTTTGATGACAGTAACTAGTACAATAAGGAATTCCAAAGAATGTGATTGTTCTTAACAGTTACATAGCCTCTCAAAGATAGATACAGACGTCTCCGCACCGATCCGCGAGACTCTAATAAAACGGCTTGTGACTTGTGACTCCTATGAACCTAGACGCTCTTATACCAACTTGTCATGACCCGATTTACCCTCCGAAAGGTATCGTGACGGAACCTAGTCTCTACGACTAGGTAAGCCTAATTTACGGAAAACATTGTGCTAAAATAAATAAAAGCAAAATGAAGAACACAAACGACATAACAAAGCCGCTCGGCTCATCTACAATTATATCTCTCCCAAAACCCGGAATGTCACATTTGTCACAAGCTCTGTAGCAAAAGTAGCTCTATACAACGAAGTAGTGGAAATATAAAAGATGTCTATGCCTATACTAGAGTAGAGTGGGACTCGTGGGATTCTGCGGACGCGACAAAATTACCTCGCGATCTCCTGGCAGCTGCTAAAGCGAATCCTAGCAACGACACTGGGAGTTGGTACCTGGATCTGCACATGGAAAACATGCACAGGAAAGGGCATGAGTACTCCACAATTGGTACCCAGTAAGTGCCAAGTCTAACCCAAGTCAAGTAGTGATGAGGTCAGGTTAGGGATCTACTGGATTTTGTAGTAAACGGTCTGAAAATATGAATAGAGAGAATTAATAAGCTAAGGCAAAAACAGTAGAAACAGTAAGCTGGAAGAAAATAGTAAAAGGGAGCCCTCGGCTAAGCACAACGTATCTCACAGTATCAGATATGCAATGCAGTACAGGGGAAAAGTTCCCGAAATCTAGTTTGTAGTCCCAATTTAAATATGCGATGCAGTACAGGGGGAAAGCTCTCGGAATCTCGTCCGTAGTCCCAATTTAAATATGCGATGCAGTACAGAGTGAAAGCTCCCAGATTCTAGTCCGTAGTCCCAATTTAAATATGCAATGCAAATAAATACCGAATATAGTTTATCTAACAGTTCAGGAAGAATAGCAGGCAAGAATACGGATAAAACTACCTAAACATGGTGCACATACTGTCAATTAAGGGAAACTCAAGTAAACAGGTAGACATGCTTCTTCCTAGGCTAAACTACTCAGTTAGTGCAAGAAATAGTGAAATAGGAATGAAATGATTTTTGTTATGGAAGAAAAATGAAGTTCGAGCAACAATGGCCCATTTACGTACTCGTCACCTCACGTACACGGCGCCCAAACAACAAAAATGGTATCAAAACAACCTAAGGGGATGTCTCCAACACAGAGTTAGGCAAGCCACTTACCTCGACTACGCTAATCAACTCAATACCACGCTCTTGCCACGAGTATCCGACTCCGATTGCCCATATCTATTCAATTTGATTGCATAATGTAAATATCACTTTAAGGAATCAAAATAACTAATAAGTTCGAAGCTAATACGCGAAATTAGGAAATTTGCCCAAAAAGTCCCCCGGGCCCACATCTCGAAAGCGGGTAAAAATTATAATTTCCGAACACCCATTCGCTCACGATTCTAACCATATAAGAATTACTCAAATCAGATATCAAAATCCTAATCAAAACTCAAGAATTCGGCCTAGGAACTTTATCCCATTTTCCCCAAATTTTCCACCATAATTTCAAATTTAAAGGATGGATTAAGGAGTATAATCATGGAAATTAGCCTAAACCGAGTAGGAATCACTTACCTAAATTTCCCAGGTAAAAATCTCCCCAAAAATCACATTTTCCCGAGCTCCCAACTCTATAATATGAAAAATAGTTCAAGCTCTCGATTTTCGGGTCTTTAATGATTCTGCCCAGTTTTTGTTCTATGCGATCGCGTACTTCCAATCGCGATCACGGAGAGTAATAAACTCACGCTTAATTTTACCTTACGCGAACGCAAGGCTCCACTCGCGATCACGAACCTCAACTATCTCAGATCTACGCGATCGTTGTTATCTTCACGTGACCGTGTAGAGTAACACCCAAATCCCTGCCGCCTAAACACCTCTACGTGAACGCGAATACACCCATGCGAACGCAGTGCCTAATTTCCCCAAACACTACGATCGCGAACCCCTTGGTGCGATCGCATATAACAAAATGTTTCTTGCCCCTACTTTTTCTACGAGATCGCGGATACACTCATGCAATCGTAGAGAAGGAAAATCTGCTGATGAAACACTAGAAAACCAACAATAAGCTTAAGGCTAGAATTGCCCGTTTGAGCACCTGAAACACACCCGAGGCCCCCGGGACCTCAACCAAACCTACCAACCAACCCTAATACCTCACCCGAACTTAGTCGAGCCTTCAAAACACATCTCATAACATCAAAATTATCAATTAAGCATGGATTCACGCCTAAGAACTTATGAAATTCCCAAAATCGACATCCGATGCCGAAACACGTCAAAACTAGTCCGAATGACCTCGAAATTTACACACAGATCATAAATGGCATTACGAAACTACATCCACTCTGGGAATTCCATTCCAAGCCCGATTTCAAAATTCCACCAATCGGCCAAAATCGATGAAATTCTAACTTTCGCCAATTCAAGCCTAAATCTACCACAGGCCTCAAAACATATTATGAACACTCTCCTAACCCCGAAATCACCCAACGGAGCTAACGGAGTTGACATAATTCCATTCCGGGTCCATCTTCACACAGTTCCAACTACGTCCTGACTTCTAAAGCTTAAATTCACATTTAAGGTCTATGTGTCCAGAATCTCTCTGAATTTCGCCACTCAACATTCCGACAAATCCCAAATGCACAAATAGACATGGGGGAAACAACTATTAGGGAATTAGGGCTCTAACTCTCAAAACGACCAACTGGGTCGTTAAATCTATGATTTTTCATGTATTTTGACATGTAGGCATAGAGATGTACCTTCCTCGTGCTATCTGAAAATGAAACATCTTATTTATTATTGAAAGGATTTTTGAGAAAATTACAATTTTCAAGCTTACTCATATTTTTGGGCAATATCGCTAAAAGGTTTGGGTTTTCATTGAGATTGTAACGACCCAGTCAGTCGTTTTGAGAGTTAGCTCCCCGATCCCCTAATAACTGCTTCTCCCATGTCTATTTATGTTATTGTAACTTGTCAGGTCATTTTGAGGCTTTGTATGGTATGCGGACCGGAAGGTTCGTGACTTGGCATTTATGGATGGTGATCGGGTTTTGCTTCGGGTATCGCCTATGAAGGGCGTCATGAGATTCAGGAAGAAGGGTAAGCTGAGTCCGAGGTTCATTGGCCCTTTTGAGGTGTTGCTGTGGGTTGGGGAGGTTTCTTATGAGTTGTCTTTGCCTCCCAACCTAGAAGGAGTTCATCCGGTATTCCACGTTTCCATGCTCTGGAAGTATCACGCTGATTCGACTCATGTTGTGGATTTCAGCTCAGTCCAGTTGGACAAGGATCGATCATATGTTGAGGAGCATGTGGTTATATTGGGCAGGAAGGTCAGAAAGCTCAGATCGAAGAGTATTGCCTCAGTCAAGGTTCAGTGGAGGGTTCATCCGGTTGAGGAGGCGACTTGGGAGACCGAGCAGGATATGCGGAGTCAGTACCCCCAACTTTTCACAGCTTCAGGTATGTTCTTATACTCGTTCGAGGACGAACTATTTTCTTAAGAGGGGGAGAATGTAACGACCCGGTCGGTCATTTTGAGAGTTAGGGCCCCGATCCCCTAATAACTGCTTCTCCCATGTCTATTAATGTTATTGGAACTTGTCGGAGTGTTGAGTAATGAAATCTGGAGTGATTTTGGATACTTAGTTCATAAATATGGAATTCCGCTTTAGGAATTGGGCCGTATCTAGAACAGTGGGCCGTATCTAGGCCATGTGGTATCTTCTGATGGGATCAAGGTAGACTCGAAGAAGGTAGAGGAAGTGAAGAGTTGGCCTAGACCGTCTTCAGCTACTGAGATCAGCAGTTTCCTCAGTTTGGCTGGGTATTATCGCCGTTTTGTGGAGGGATTTTCATCCATTTCAGCGCCCATGACCATACTGACCTAGAAGAGTTCACCTTTTATATGGACTGAGGAGTGTGAGGAGCTTTCAGAAACTCAAGACAGCCCTGACTACAGCTCCAATATTAGTATTACCCACAGGTTCAGGGTCCTATACAGTCTATTATGATGCTTCGAGGATTGTCCTGGGAGAAGTGTTGATGCAGGACGGTACGGTGATTGCCTATGCGTCCAGGCAGTTGAAGGTGCATGAGAAAAACTACCATGTTCATTATCTCGAGTTGGCAGCGGTTGTTCACGCCCTGAAGATATGGCATCATTATTTATATAGTGTTCCCTGTGAGATATTCACGGATCACCGGAGATTGCAACACATATTCAGGCAGAAGGATCTTAATTTGCGCCATTGTAGGTAGTTGGATCTACTCAAGAATTATTACATCACGATATTATACCACCCAGACAAGGCCGATGTGGTGGCCGACGCCTTGAGTCGTCGAGCGGAGAGTTTGGGTAGTTTGGCATATCTTCATGCGGCTAAGAGGCCCTTAGCCTTGGATGTTCAGTCCTTAGCCAGTCAGTTCATGAGGCTGGATCTTTCTGAGCCTCGCCGGGTATTTTCTTGCGTTGTTGCTCGATCTTCTCTTTATGACCGCATTCGGGAGCGCCAGTATGAGGATCCCAACCTTCGGGCTCTTCAGGATAGAGTTCGACAGGGTGATTCCAAGGATGTGACCATAGGTGATGACGGTTTGATGGGGATGTAGGGCCGTATTTGTGTGCCCAATGTAGATGGACTTCAGGAGTTGATTCTTGAGGAGGCCCATAGCTCGCGGTATTCCATCCATCCGGGTATCGCAAAGATGTACCAAGATCTGAGACAACACTATTTGTGGCGAAGGATTAAGAAGGATATAGCGGAGTTTGTAGACAAGTGTCTCAATTGTCAGCAAGTCAAATGTAAGCATCACACACCGCGAGGATTACTTCAGCAGATTATGCTTCCAGAGTGGAAGTGGGAGCGGATCACCATGGACTTTGTGGTTGGACTTCCTCGGACCTTGGGGAAGCATGATGCTATTTGAGTGATTGTGGACCGAATGACCAAATCGGCTCATTTCATTCCAGTGTTGACTACATATTCTTCTGAGAGGTTGGCCCAGATCTACATTCGGGAGATAGTCCGGTTGCACGGTGTGCCGGTGTCCATTATATCAGATCAAGGTCCTCAGTTTACCTCGCACTTCTGAAGAGCCTTGCATAGTGAGTTGGGTACCCAGATAGATCTCAGCACAGTATTCCACTCCCAGACAGACGGGCAGTCCGAGCGCACGATTCACATTCTTGAGGATATGCTCCGTGCCTGTGTGATGGATTTTGGAGGGTCATGGGATCGATACTTGCCTCTTGCAGAGTTTTCTTATAACAACAGCTACCAGTCCAGCATTCAGATGGCGTTGTATGAGGCTTTGTATGGTAGGCGGTGCAGGTCTCCAGTAGGATGGCTTGAGCCGGACGAGGCCCGATTGTTGGGTACAGACTTGGTTCAGGATGCCCTGGACAAGGTGAAGATTATCCAGGAGAGACTTCGCACAACTCAGTCCAGGCAGAAGAGTTAGCGGACCGGAAGGTTCGTGACTTGGAATTTATGGCTGGTGATCG